>CXYZ01014963.1:841709-852019 GCA_900006705.1 Sonneratia caseolaris | reverse complement strand
CCCCCCACTTTTTTCTCTGTTTTTCACGGAAATTGTGGAATTTCTTAGAAGGGCTAATCTGCACTGTCTTAACAGGGAGAGCAGTTGCGGTGTACATTAGCAGAGAAGAGGCGGAGACACTACCGTGCACTGCTGGGCTCGGCGGAGGAATCCCTCGCTCGGAGGTTACGCGAGAAGGAGGCGGAGGTGGAGAAGGCCAAGCGCCGGAATGCCGAGCTGCAGGCCCGGGCAGTGCAGCTCGGAGCCGAGGCCCAGCTCTGGCAGGCAAAAGCCCGCTCTCAGGAGGCTGTGGCGGCATCACTACGGTGCCACATCCAGCAGGCTCTGATGGGCGGCGCGCATGACAGGAAGGTCGACAGCTGTGGCGCTGCCGCCTCCGAGGTCCAGGCGGCGGAGGACGCCGAGTCAGTGTATGTCGACCCGGGCCGGGCAGCCCCGCCGGAGCCCAGCTGCAAGGCCTGCCGGAGGCGAGCGGCCACGGTGCTGATGCTGCCTTGCCGGCACTTGAGCGTGTGCACGGAGTGTGAGCGCGTGGCGCACGTGTGCCCGCTCTGCTCCTGCGTGAGAAGTACCAGCATCGAGGTCTATCTCTCATAGGGCCCAGGCCCATATGCTCGGACCACCGATCAAAGTTGCGGCCCACTAACAGGCCCAAAGAACGCTTTCTCTGTCCACTTATATATAATTTGCCTTTTTGGTTTTTCCTTTTCCCCTTTCAAAAATTTCATTGGGAGGTCTTCTCTTCGAAATGGCGGACCCAGAGGATGTACATGACTGGTCACATCTTTCTTTATTATTTATAATTTGAGAATATGGATTCTTTAATTCTAGCATGAAATGCACTATTTTGGGTCACCTCTGTATGCCATTGCTATTACACAGTTGCACTCGATTTCAAACGACCCACTAGCGAATTTGACCAAGGCACATGTCTTAAAAGGAAGAAAGTCTTTCCCCCATTGATAGGCATACACAAAGTTTTGACCATTCGCAATTCTCTACGGTTGCTAGAGGGTCAGGATCAAGTTCTACACCATTTGTGATACTGTGAGTCCCATCGCCAGGAGGCGCCGTTTCTGTCGGCTATCAACATTACTCGATCGTATAGGTACGGTACACTCAGAGCACAGTTCCCTTCTTGGAAACCGACGTGAGATTGAGGGTAGTGGAAAGATGAAACTTCTCCTCGTTGGTACGCATGGCAAAGTTGTGATATGCTACAGGACAGGTCACTCATAGAGATTGATATCTCCATCAATATGTTTGAACTTTTCATCATGGTGGGGCAAGAGGAAAAGCTAAAAGGAAAGTGACTTACAGATGGACCTAATCGCAGGCCAAGTTTGAAAGATAGGTAGGTGAAGGGATAAGGACTCCTGGACATAACTAAGTACACATGTATATTTGGTGGAAAAGGAGCATTATTTCACCAGTAATCAATTCCCTTTTCCTTTTTTTTCTCCTTCGTGGGGTTGTCTCGAACATTATTCGCATCTTTTGAAGATGTTTCGGCCTTTAAACTAGTGAGGTTGGAGTTGGGGTTAGACTTGGGGATGGGCTTCGGGATGGCGTGTGAGGTTGAGTAGGTCATCAATGGAGTCCCATTTCAGATGGCAACCGTGACAGTACGTGACTTTTAATAAATAAATGAAAAGAAATTTCATTGTTTGGCTTGTTTTCGGATTCAATTATTGTGAAGTACAGGGACACTACCAGTGGAAAGCCTTACATTATATGAGCATATCCACTCGAGCACGAAGCAGTCGAAATCCTCGGGTTTCAGGGGAATTCGGCCCAAGGTGGCCCCTCCCCGAGCCCACTGGGCTATCCCTACAATTCCATTCAACCTATCTATCCACTTTTTTGGAGAAACCGAGGTAGGGCCTATTCTAGAGACCGGGGCTAAGGAGGTGAAATTTAACGTAAGAGTAAGATGAACAGATAGATCCAAGAGGATGTGGTCTTGACAGTTAACGGGAGCTCACGTGCACAGAATCACATACCTTTTACAGTCAGTCAGCTTTCGGGTTGAACCTGACCAGCCCAAAGTAATCGGACATCTCTCCTATAGGAAGCCCTGGGGTTGTTTTACTTCTAAGTATATTCATAATTGGGGTCGCAGCCATCAGTACTAGTACAGCTGGTGCTTTGTAACTTCGAACATCAAAAGATGTAGTTGGGTGTATGAGGAGTGGCCACGGTGTTCGGTGTATGGGAAATTAATCTATACATACATACATACATACATATATATATATATGTGGGTGTGTGTTTTTCTTGCTAGTGAAGGACTAAACAAACAGACCCTAACTTCCAAGGAGAGATTTTTGTCTGAAGTTCTTTTTTTGGGTAAGTCCGGTTGTTCAAGTTAGGCAAAAAGCAATGGTCTCCAGTGGAGCCTATCTCATCATGCACTTGCTACCTGCAACAACTCCCCGTGCCCAGCTCTTAGTTGTGAAGCTCCCATTTGTGACAGTGGCCGTTCCGATCGATTGCAGACGCAAAGCGGAGACAATGCGCTCGGATTATCTTTCTCAACACTTTTTATCCATGGGATGATTTGGTTGTCACAGTGGGGGACCCTAAAAGAGTTTATCGATATGTCATGCCAAAAATATCTTCTTGGAAATGCAAGTGGAGGGGTTTTTGGTCGTACCAGTAATGTCGATGTCGTGTGCGTGCTGTTTTGTCAGGCGTAGTTAATAATACAAGCAAACCGTACAAGTTGACAACGCTCGTTGCTTTTAGCGTTAGCACCTAATACAGAAGACGCTGAGAGCCATCGATCCGAATATCGGTTGGCGGCTGGGCCACAGTATATGCACAAGTTGTGCAAATTATATTGATCCCAATTCCCAACCCCAAAAGCTGCGCAGCGTAAAATCGTGAAGGAGAAGACGAGGGAGCTGTTCCATCCATAGATACGGTCGTGTTGCAGTACAATCACGAGTAGTGGCCTTGTACTGACTGCATCATCCAGCCATAGCTGGTCATTTTTCTAACTAAACTCGACTTCCATCAATATTATTATTTTCACAATCGATTCGTTTTCCTGTTATTGAGATGGCACCAGGGCAATCAATGTGCTCACTCTAGTCGTCGGTCAGCGTTCGGGTGCTCGGCGTCGGTCTGCCCGCTTCCTGGCGGTCAGGTCCGGAGACTAGGGAGCAAGATCATCGGCGGAAGAGCTTTTCTTTACTCTCTCTCTCTCTCGCTCTCTCTTAATTAATGGGAGGAGTAAGGGCTGGACAACCCACCATTATGCGTTGCTTCCCCCAAACCATATAGCCTCCAACGTCGAGCTGGCGGGGGTGCCATCTGGGGACGGCGAGGCAGCGGCTCCGAAAGGGCAAGACGACAAGAGAAGTGACGTATTGGGGTGGGATGCCTCTTTGCCTTCCTCCTGGGTTTATGGAAAAAGCAAACCCGTGGGCTACGGCCTTGGAGGCTTAGGTGCCGTACGCTTTGCTCCCTCGAAAATAGTGGAGGCGGTGGTGGCCTCACTCGCAGTCTCAGCGCGTCACAGCCAGTTCCCCCCTGTCCCATGGTATACAGTGGCCCTACAGTGATGGTACCCGACACATCCTGATCGGGACGCGTCTCATTCACCCGATACATTTACATCCCAGAGGTTCCAATCGTATAGGAAAATCAGGGTTTTTTTTTCCCCTTTCTAAGTCTCTCCTAGAGCATTTGATTTGCCTTATAATTAGATTACCCTATAAAAGTTAAGTTATGTAAAATATTACTTTTTATGGATTGAACAGACCGTAAATTAAATTCATTACATTTAGTAATTGATTTAAATGGTAGGAAAATTTTGTAAAATTATCACGTTTCCTAAAATTGTACCCAATTACCGTGAACCGAATGCCTCCTCAGTGCGTTAACTATACAAAGTAGGGTCAAATTATGATTTTGTACTTCAAATATATACTTACATCATAGATATAATTAAAAGGTGACAAGGCGTGCTGGAAGAGTCAAAGGAGGAAAATGCCTCTCTTCGATTTAATTGGTCAGAGAAAGATGCACAGAGGTGAGGACGTCACCGAGGGAAGGAAGGATTGACGAAAAAGGTCAAGAGCTTGAAATCATTAACTTGCCCACCGTGAAAAAATGCATCAATTACCGGCCGGTTGCCCGCAGAGTTTTAACTGCCCATTGCCTGCCACCGCCACCTCCACCTCCACCTGTTCGTATAGGGTAGAATCCCCTTCCCACTTATTTATTTATTTTAACATAAGTATTTCCCTATATCCCCACATGAATATATATATTATTAATGTCAAAGTACTCATCTTTTAAAAGTTTAAAATTATAAATTTATTATATTATATATTATCGATCATATAAGTAATCTCAATCTTAATTCGAAGAGGAGATCTACCTGGGTTGTTGGATTCATTCAATGGCATGGTCATGCATGTTGGGGGGCATGGCACATTAGCATAAATGCACTCTGGATAAAGGATTCTTTGAATTCGAGGACTCCCAACTGCACAATTCCACATGAGGCAGCTGCTGGGTTCCTGGTAAAATGCAGCAGTAAATTTTTACACACAAACGCACGACACTCCCATCTCACATTTTCGTTACGCTTGCAATTAAAGTCGATGGTGAGATTGGATTAGCACCGGATTCAGGCCTTGGGCACAAATTCCTAACTTACTGCAGCTTTTCATTAGATCAGATTCTGATAGTTCTATTTATAATTTGAATAACTTGGCGGCTCATAACATTCATCTCCGTCCATCGTTCGAACGTACGTGGCACGGGTCAGTGACCGGCGATGCGAGAAAGTAGAAGAAACGCAAAACCAGGATTGATTGATTGGGTTTGCCCCTTTTTTTTTCCTACTCCAGAGTTGTTAGTGAAGGAGATGGGTTTCCTTTTCCTCAGTCTCTTTGTCGCTATGTTCCACTCACTGTTCAGGAGGTGGAAAAAGATGTACTTCGACAGATGAAGCCTAAAAGTGGGTGCAGTACCTCTGGTCCCACCAGACAATAGGCGTACACACGAATTATCGTCCACGACAATTCACACAGTGGACCATTATTATTGTTATTATTATTATTATTCAGTTTTCACTTGGATGTATGTACTAAGGACGTTTACCGGGTCAAGAGCGTGCAGTCACGAGGATGCTCTACTCCGATCGAGGTGATATCACATCGTGTTGAAAGGCAACGAGGGGGGTATCCCGTATTCATAAAATGTAACACGCTTGCCACTGAATTTCCCGTGAAGCGACTTTCCCGAAAAGAACGCGAGAATCAATTCTATGGGAATTATGTGTCCGAGGGTGGAGGATGCACTTTTCCAAAAAGTTGTCTGGTCAATGGGCAGAGCCAGCCGGCAGGCAAGCAAGCAAGCGTACCGGAGCAGGTGGGGAAGGGATCGCCCGGAGAGAGCAGCAGTAATGCCCAGTCGGGGGGCCCTAACGCCCAGCCGGCGGCCAGAACAAGAAGCGCGGGGCCGAGCCCACTCTTTTTAATTAATTGAATTAAAAAGTAAAATACAACAAATATAAAAATCAAATTTAATACCCTCTTCTTGTAAGTTGAATAGCAAACGAGCAATACTGACCGGAAAGGGAGAAGCAGACGATGGCTAGGAGGAGGTAGGATTAGGTTCGGGGGCCGGGTCGCGGGTCGTGGGTCGTGGGTCGTGGGTCGTGGGGTGGGATGTGATGGGGGGAGACATCTCTGCCAGAGGAGAGGAAGAAGACCCAGCAGATGGGTACCCATTTTTACGCCCACTGTGGCTAGATTTCGCTACCAAAACTGCCATTCCATTTGCCTTCCCCTATTATATATGTAGATATACTGAAAGGAAATTGGAGATTACGGGTCCAGATACAGGAAAATGGTCCCCTATTATATACTTTTTAACTGCAGAGACTCCAGGACGCGTGGATGGCTTCGTGAAGGGTTGTAATTTTTGAACCGATGAGGGACAGATGAGTCTTTTAGCAAGTCAAGCATAGCTGAAGGTCATCGTCGTCGTTGTCGTAGCAGTAGGCAATAATAATATAAAGGAGTAAAGGTCACTGGCCAATGGAATCGGGAGCACGGATTCGAGAGGTCCCTCTCCCAACTCTTCTCCTCCTCCTCCTCCTCTTGAAGAGCTCTTTTGTTTATTAGTTAAGACTCTCCTTTCCTCGCTGTCATCCACCTCCCTATATCTTCGAATTCAGTCTATAACCTTCGTCCTCTCCTCCTACTCCTCCTCCCTTCCCAAACTCAGAGCTACCCTCTGCAGTTTTTTCTCCTCGAGCATGGACTCTGCCACAAGACCCTTCTTCATGGCAGATGAAGACCATGAATGCGACGGTGTGGCCTCCCTCGAATTCAAGGAAGCTGGGTTTTCTTTCAATGGCACTGCCCAGAGCCAAAGTTCCGTTCTTGATCACCACTGCCCGCTCTCCCCGAGGCCGACGATGGGCGGCCTTAGGAATGTCCCGTTCATGGGACCTACGGCCTCCTCGCCGAGATCTGGAAGGTTTTACTACGACGCGAGGTTCGAGGACCAGCGGCCCCGCTTCTTGGACGCTTGCGCCCTCTGCAAGAAGCCGCTCGGGAACCATCGGGACATCTTCATGTACAGGTCGGTGCCTCGGTGCGTGTATGAGATATTTTTGTGGTCTCCTGTCTAATTTCTGATTTCTTTCCCGTTCTGTAGCTTGAGAAAGCTATTCTAGAACTGGTGGGCCAAGAACAGGTTTGGCTGTTGGCACCGTTTTATCTTTGGATTCCCTCTCTCTTGCTCCTGCAAATATCGGCTTGATCTTAGTTCTGGGATTTTCTTACTCGGGTAAAGAAATTCCTGGCACATATTGGTATGGAGGGCTGAAATTTTCATTTTTATCTTGGGCAAGTAGTGGCTTAAAAGTTGTCATCTCGTCTGCCGCAGAACGTCTTGTATTACTTAGCAGTGAAGATTTTGTAGATTTCATGGGGGGCTATAAACGCCTTATATTGGTGATTCCCTACGCGAAGAAAACGGGTTTGGAATTTAACGGATCTCCATCTCTTTTCCAGTTATGATCCTCGTACTGGATATATCTGTCTCTGCTTTTTCCTGGAAAATACGAACTTTCTCATGGTTCGATTCTCAAATAGGGTGTTCTTATCTTGGTTTTATGAGCAGGGGGGACACTGCGTTCTGCAGCGAAGAATGCAGGCAAGAGCAGATAGAGATGGACGAAGCCCAAGAGAAGAATCGGAACCTGTCTTCCCTGAGAACGAAGGACCAGAAGAAGAAGTCGTCCACCTCCCCCTCCAAGTCCCAGGATTGCCCTCTACTTTCAGGAACGGTTGCTGCTGGTTAAGTTGGCCGCACGAGTTGTTAAATTGATATATAGATTACCTATCAATTATGACGGTGGGACGCTGGTGGCGAGGTTATGATGCATACAAAGCGTATACACCTTATATGCTTGCTGATTGAGAAGGGTAATGTAAACGGTCATGGAGCAAGAAGGTGAAGATTAGAATCAGAATGGTAAAATCCTGGACTGCACGTTTTGATGAATTTTGGTTTCTCGTCTTATCCTTTTTGTTGGCTTTCTGGTGACACGGAATGGGAATCAAGGAATGGTTTCTTGTATTTTTAGAAGAATCATCTGGGATGGCTGTGTATTTAGCCTTGCCTGATGCATGTGTATTTAGCTTGGCCTCTGAAGTGTTTTGATCTGCTTATGATGATGAAAAGGAATGGGCATTATTAATTATAATGGTATTATATAATGTGCAAATGGAATCTTATGTTTCTTGTTTCTTAATTTAGGTGGTTACCGTTTCTGTCTGCTTATTTTGTCTTTCACTGGAGTTGACGTTTCTATCTATCTCATGTGGGAGGGAACTGTAGCCTTGTCCCTCACTCTTTCAGTTTGTTCTCTTTGCGGGGGGTTGAGGGAAGGCATTGTTGTTACTTCAGTTAAAGCGTCTGGTAGAATTTCCATTTTGGGGGTTTGCATGTTTGATCAATGGGGTAGGATTTGTTTTCCAAATAACCCTGCAAGTCCTATGTTCCATCTCCAACAGTAAATCGGAATCATTTCAATTCCTCATAGATGGGAGAACGTAGATCAACTTGGTTGTCGAATTATACAATGTCACTCTTAAATTCCCTACAAAAATTACGGATGAGATGAGATAAGACAACGTTGCTAGGAAGCTTTTCTGGGGAAAAAACTGGAATAGAATATGTAGACCCAAGCCGGTACGTGGGCTTGGGTTTGGAAGAGCAACTGACATGAATAAAGCCTTCTGATCAGGAACTGCACGGTCACTCACAAGCAACAAACCAGATGAACCTAGCTGCTAGATCCTTGCTAGCTAAATATACTTAACTATTTAGGGCCTAGAAGTACAAATAGTTCTCCAATCCGAAAGGGTTCTCAGACCTGCAAAGACAATCATAAAGGGAGCTTTCAAGAGAATTGGCAGTCATGGTTTACTGACAACAGTGTGGTGAGCCAAATTTCCTTCCCCATCAGTGGAAATCAGAGATCTGTTGATCTCAACTTGATGGTATCTAATCTTATGCTGAAAAATTCCAGGAGAAGGAATGAAAATCTAGCGCATCAACTCTTCGATGAACGCAACTTCTAAAATACATTAAAATTGCATCTCTCTGAAAGCAATCTTTCTGATGAATGGTGTTGGGCAACCACTTAAAATGGAAAGCTCACGGACCAGAATGATAGATTTGATTCAAATAGTAACTCTAACCCAGCTTTCCCGTGGCGTAAACTGTGGAAAAATTAAATTGCATTAGAGAATCGAAGTCTTCATTCCGAAATGTGCGAATCAATGCCTGCCCTAGCACTCACGTTCAGGGGCATTATGCCACATTATGCAATGCCAGTTCTGATAGGGAATATCGTTCCCTGGAGGAATGCCAAATGCGGATTATGGAATACAAATATTCTTGGTCAAAATGCAGCCAGCTCAAATAACATCTTCCTTAGTTTCACCGCTCCCGACTTTTCAAGAAATATACAGAGTCTTTTGGATTTTCAAATCTGTAGGACACTGCTACTATACCAGCTTCGGTAAGCTCGATCGATATCTCAGCCTTCTTCGACAGATTGGACAGATTCTTGCCGGAGCACTCAAGTCTTGTTGGAAAGGAGGATCCCCGCAGTCGTCCAATGAGGATGAGATTTCCATAATATTATTGATAAAATATCGCGCAGAGTATCGCATTAAATCTAATTTTACATTTTCTTTACCAAATTACACGACTATGCATATTTGTTAAACAACTCAGTATATGCATAGAATACGGTGATCTCACATTTTGACCCATAACCTAATAAAAAATTTTAGTAGGGTTGAAATTTCCGTAGTACATAGGCTTTCTACAAATTTCTCAAGCCGAATATAATCCGGGAGGGACAGAAGATGGTATGTATAAAGATTCATATCAGAGTTCGTCTACTAAGCCAGAAAGAGTAGTGGTTAAGAGAAGGCTCTCATGTGGGGCGGGGCAATCGCTTGGTGACCTCTGAATTAACTGAAAAGGGGGGGGTGGGGTGGTGGTGGGGGGATCCCGGCCTTCAGAATGATTACGTTTGGAGCACATCAAGAATCTTCCTAATCTGATAAACCAATGATCAGAGAAGAACAACCGGAAATGCTGCAATGGAAGTGGCTGCCGCTTGAGTTTGGGCCACTGAAATGCCAACGGACTTGTAAGAGAAGAAGCCCAACCCTCCCTTAGGCTGCGGAACGTTTGAGGATCCGATTTCTGGCGGGTCTTTCGGCCCAAGACAAAAAAAGCGCCAGATCGCCATTACCCGCCTCCCCCTCTTTCAACTTCAATTCAGCTACACCCCTCACAAGACACAAGCCGTCGTCACAAGTTGTGGGAAATGGACCTAAACAATCCGGTCTCAGGGAAGGACTGCGCGTGATGGTGGTGGATAAGGGAAGAAGGTCTCGCCATAACGGAGCCACGGCACAAAGAAGCCTGCTCTGTTGGCTCGGCGAAGGCGTCCGTACAGATGGCCGACTCCGATCTCTTCTCGAAAAACTTACGACCCTAAAATACAAAGAGTGCAGGGAAGGAGCCACACCTGAATGTTCAAGTGGCTACACCGCCACACATCAGCAAAGGGGATCGCGCGTCCAAGGCCACGAGGAGTTTTAAGAGGGCGGTGACCTGGCTCCGGTGTAAATTTAACCTCCATGGAAGGACGAGGCGGTATGCGCAGTCAGGGCTGACCAAGAAAGGTGGAAGTGGATTTTGCCGGGGAAGTGATGTAACGGGAGCTGTGTAAGATCTATTTCCCCCCCCCC
>CXYZ01014963.1:830487-841399 GCA_900006705.1 Sonneratia caseolaris | reverse complement strand
TTTTTTTTCTAAAACTAGATTTCGTAGATACTTTATTTAAAGGAATTGGAAATATAACACACAGCTGAAAAGGATGGGACAAGTGAAGTCGCAAGACAGCGATCACGGCCACCGACGGAGGAGATTTTCGTCCCCAGAGATGGATAGGGACGACGCTTTCCCAGAGGAGAAATCCTCTGCTCACTCCACGTCGTCTGTTTTGGGGGGATAAGGTCTCGTGGCCACCAGAAGAGATGAGGGAGAGAGATGCAAGGGGGAAAGAGGACGGCTAGGGCTAAAGCTCAACTTGGAGGAGGGTATGAATGAGAGCGCATGAGACCAAGACCCATCAGTTCTCAGGGTCCCGCTCTCCATCAATCCAGCCATGTGTCTGTTCTGTTCTACACGATTCTTCGTACCGGTCCACATCTTCCCCTCCTCTCTCTTGATCTTCCCCAACAGGATGCACCTAAAGTAGCAGCACACCGAGAGAAAGGAAACACAAGCTAGACCAGGAGGACCCAAGAAAAATAATATATGCATATCTTGATCGCATCAAACGATCTCAGAATTTGACAAAATGGTTTCATCAAGTGGCAGCGGGATAAACCCCCGTGAAATTTCTTGGCGGAAAACTGTGAGTGAGACAACATGGAGGGAGAACATGTCAGAGTTAATACGGTCCACCACCGAGCAACAACAACTATAATTCAATCAAAGCAAACAGCTCATGGTACGCGAGCCTGGTTGTTTCCCCTCTAAAAATCAACAGTCCTTGGAATCGATAGAACAAATAGGTGAAACTTTGATTGCATGTAATAAGTTTTAAGTTGGTCAAATCCATGGAGTTGAACAATTCAGCAAAAGTCGGAAGACAAGTTTATTCTTCTCTCAAAACATGTATGGCATGTCAAACATTTGTTCTCCAAATCACTGGGCGAAAATCAGAGGCACGGGTCAAAGTCATAGTTCTAAAGCAGCACATAAGAGTGGAAGATACGCATGAGAATGGTTAGATCACGGTGCAGCAGTTGAAGAATTCAACTTGAAAAGTCCAACAGCAAACATGGGGAAGAATCTAAACAGCAAGAAAAGAAGGGTTAGGGGAGCAATGGTTCAATTTCAACCACATCCTCCAGAGGGCCACCGAGTATCCTTATCTTAAGCAGGCCAAAACCAAGAAAATTCCCTGGAAATTTCCTGTCCACAAGAATGCTGATGCCAGTGAGGAGACAAACGTAATGGAGCATGAGACCAAGCAGAAAACAACTCACATGTTGATGATTGCTGGATCATTAGCAAAGCAAAACCACCCGTTTGTTATCGTATAGAAAGGAGAAATGTTTTGAACAATAAGACAAAGTATAAATAAAGCTAACCCTATGTGCCTAATTTGCACAATTGAACAGTTCGGGGAATTCTAGAGCGAGTTTTTGTTACTATGTAGTTCAGTTTTGTATATTCACAATGCAAGAGTAACGAGACCAGAACTTACATATTTTGAATAAGAAGATTCATGATTACAAGTCTAGTCGATATGTCTTTTCACTTCTTTTAATCTCAATAATTTGGATTTCAGCATGCCTCGACTACAGGTGATACCTAGATCTCCAACACAAAAACAATTTGGACCTCCATTTAGCCTCAATCAGCTTTAACATGGGTTCATAAGCAGTATTGACAGCTACGCTGTGAAGACCAACTTCACCATAATTTCATGGCCCATTCACCAAGCCGCTGCCCCATTAAATCCATTAAAGTTTTATATACTAGATAATATAAATAAAAAGAAGCCTACAGTCACTGATCTGAGGAAAACGACCTCCACTGGGTTCTTGATTTTAATTTCTCATTTTTCTTTCTGCACTTTTTCACTTTTTATGGATCTTAATAGAGCCCACCTACCACGTCCACGTCCACGTCTAATGGCCCTAAACGTCTATAAATGAAGACGCATCCTTCATCCATCCCCTTACATTCCCCTCGCCCACACAAAAAAAAATGGCTTCAGCTCTACGTTCTTCTACTTCTTCCATCAATCACATAGACACCACCAAGCCCTTCAAAACCTCCAACGACTTCCTGAGCACCATCAGCTTCCCAATCCTGAAACCCTCCTCCCGTCTCCGAGCAAGTGCGGAGGTCTCCCCCAATCAGACCCAAGCCCATGCTCAGACACAGCAGGAGAAGCTCCACGATCCCCCCATCCCGCATGGAACTGGCAAGAATGAAGTGAAGGTCCCGGTATTTGTCATGTTGCCGCTTGACACACTGACTCTGGGTGGGAATCTGAACAAGCCGAGGGCAATTAACGCAAGTCTAATGGCCCTGACGAGTGCAGGCGTGGAGGGGGTCATGGTGGATGCATGGTGGGGCCTTGTGGAGAAAGATGGCCCCATGAAATACAACTGGGAAGGGTATGCCGAGCTCATCCAGATGGTGGCCCGGCATGGCTTGAAGCTCCAGGTGGTTATGTCCTTTCACCAGTGTGGTGGCAATGTTGGAGATTCTTGCAGGTAAATTACACGTTTAGGGGATTTTTAGGCTGTCTGTGCCTGGTCTAGTCTATGTGCACCTTGTTAACGTCGATCTTTTAGAAAGCTTGAGTATAGAATTATTGGTGTGCTTCGGATTCATTATTATCTTGACTTTGTTATCATCCTGATCATCGTTCATCTCATCCATTAATATTTTAGGCTTTTCTTCTATATCAGAATGATGATTAACTTTCTACAGATTTTGGAGCCCTAAAAATTGATTACCATCTTCTCCTTTTACTTTTGGATCATTCTTTTAACTAAGTGGACTATCAATTAATTAGATGCATCATCAGGAAGTCTTGAATAAATTTTTAAGTTTTTGTTATTCATGAGAGAATGGAGAAGGAAGACAACTAATTTTACCTGGGGCAATCTTGATGTTTATAGTATTCCGCTACCACCATGGGTGCTGGAAGAGATCAGAAAGAACCCAGACCTTGTCTACACCGATAGGTCAGGCCGAAGGAATCCTGAGTACATATCCTTGGGCTGTGATACATTGCCGGTGCTCCGAGGAAGGACCCCGATTCAGGTCTACACAGATTACATGAGAAGCTTCAGGGACAGATTTGCCCATTATCTCGGCAGTGTAGTTGCAGTAAGTATTGCCAAAAATCTTACAACTACACCTGATTTCATATCAGCATCCTCATATATCTCATAATGTAGCAAAACAAAGCACTTCCTTGACAAATCTTATTTCATTCAAAGTAAACAGGAAAAAACTTTCCCCGATGCCATGCAGATGATTTAAATTTTACTTTGCCAATTGTAAGAGATATGCAAGCCTAATCTAGTTCAAGTACATAAGCATTTACCAAAGTAGATTAGAAGGGTAAATTACTTGAACACGTGTCATAGAAGTACGAACACAAGTTACACCTTTTTACCAACTTATTGCCTATAAAAATGGCATGCACAAATGGATTCACAATGACTATGCATCTGTGTATCGGCAAATGGATTGAAAATTTAATGTTCTTGTTTGGATCCCTTATTCATGTGAATCACATAACACATACTTAGCGAAAAGGATAAAGAAACATCTAATGAAGGAAGAAGCAAGAAAGAATAACAAGCAAACAATGAAATATGTCAGTATCAGAAAATTGATGCTATCAGTATCGTCACTTATCCACATGGTGGACCGCAGAGATTTAGAAGCATATTTGGAAATATCTAATGTAAGAAGATAGCAGAGTCCTCTTATCTTCCACACTAGTCCTGATTCTGATTGTAATTCTAACTCCAATTCAACAACAGTGTACTGAAAACAGAACTAATATTCAAATTTTACTGCAGGAGATCCAAGTTGGGATGGGTCCATGCGGGGAACTGAGATATCCAGCTTATCCAGAAAGCAATGGAACCTGGAGATTTCCTGGAATTGGGGAGTTCCAATGCTATGACAAGGTATAATTTTTCAGGACACTGGACCCATTAATTGGACTAGATCACAAGTTGTTCTGCCCGCTGAGCTCTTATTTGATTACTAGTTGTCTTATCATATTATCAACAGATAGAGCAAAGTGATATTTTCAAATTCTCTGGCTGTTCCTAACAATAATCTGTCATAAAACAGTATATGAGGGCTTCACTGCAAGCATCAGCAGAGGCAATTGGGCAGAAGGACTGGGGAAGTTCTGGACCCCATGATTCTGGCCAATATAATCAATTTCCTGAAGACACAGGATTTTTCAGAAGAGATGGAACCTGGAACTCTGAATATGGACAATTCTTCCTAAAGTGGTACTCCTCAAAGCTTTTGGAGCATGGAGACAGAATCCTAGCCGCAGCAAATAGGATATTCCATGTAACAGGAGCAAAATTATCAGGAAAAGTAGCGGGAATCCACTGGCATTACAGAACGAGGTCCCATGCAGCTGAACTGACAGCTGGGTACTATAACACCAGACATCATGACGGGTATATACCAATAGCAAGAATGATGGCAAAACATGGAGTGGTGCTGAACTTCACGTGTCTGGAAATGAAGGATATTGAGCAGCCTGAGACTGCAAGTTGCTCACCAGAAGGGTTAGTTCAACAAGTAAAGGCAGCAGCCCTAGCTGCCGGAACTGAACTTGCTGGGGAGAATGCACTAGAGAGATATGATGCAGGAGCATTTGCACAAGTCTTGGCAACGAGTAGATCAGATTCTGGCAATGGGCTAAGTGCATTCACATATTTGAGGATGAACAAGAGGCTGTTCGAAGGTGATAATTGGCGGAGCTTGGTGGAGTTTGTCAAGAGCATGACAGAGGGAGGTCGAAACCCCCAAGTTTCCAAGTTGGACTCTAGCAGGACCGACCTCTACATTGGATTTATCAAAGAGAAACGTTTGTCAAAAGAAAAGGAGGCAGCCCGTGTCTAGAAAGCAGTAGTGTGAATATATATGTACAATAGTTCACATATATTACTTGAACAATCAACACACTGCCAATACACCCAAGAAATTTTGGCATGCCATCATGCCCATTGCTGAGAGAAAAAAAAAACTGTAATTAATGGGCCATGTAATTTCCAAGGTCATCTGGACATAAAAGAAAAGTAGTAAATATCAACTTGAGTACACCCAAAGTCAAGTGCGTCTCTCATATTCAATTCTGTCCATCGCTTCTAGTTCTCGCATATTACCAAAAACATGAAACAAAGCCACTTGTCAAAAACTTCTTTTCCGTATTCAAGAAATATAAAGAAGGTAATAGGTGAAACTAAAAAGGACTGAACCTATAATCAGGATTGTCCTACTTGTTGTAACATGTAACTGAGAACCTAATAAGCTGAAAATAGAAAAGGAGATTGAGTAGTTTAATCACATGAAAGTTACTGCAACTGGGAGACAGCAAATACATAATCACACAATGAAAGAGCTTGTGAACCATACGCCTTTTTTGCCCAAAAAAATCAACCTTCATGATCTCTACTGAAAAATCTCAAACCTGACCTTCGCACTACAAAGAAATAGCGCATTTGCAGAAATAGTATTAACGTAATACCGGCCATTTGAATCACACATACTATTGCCAAATTGACGCTGTCAGAATATACGAAATCAATTAACTGATGCATGATTTAATTAATATAGGTTTAAATGCATAAACTTTGGAAGCAGTTCTACTACAGTCCAGACGGTGAAAGAAAGACTAGATAGATACTTTCATGAATGAGAGGAATCTCCACGGCCCTGCGAGGATCATCGATCAAGTTTCCTAGTTCCTTCCAAGCTGATTTTCTTCCAAACAAGAAACCGACCAAGAAATGATCAAGAATTCTGAGGTCCGAACTTGAATTCGGAATCAATGTACATTTACCGGGGGAGAAAAGATGCAGATTACCTGAACGAGGCGGCGGAGAAGGCTCCGGCCGCCGCGACCGTGTGCAGCAAAGTGAGCTGCCACGGGAACAACCGGAAAAGAGATTGAACTCTTCGGGAGTTTGCCGAAAAAATGAGTTCTTTTTATGGCAGCGAGTCGATGTACAAGAAATACTTAATTGCGCAGAAGGGCCTGAACTTTACTTCAAATGGAAAAAATTTCTTCCAACTTTTCGTATGTTACATATCCGTCACTCACTCGCAGTTTATTCTCTAAATTTTTACCCGCAAACTTTTGAGCTTTACAAGACTACATATAAGAAGATGAACAAAACACAATAAAGGCTCTTCATCTCATAGAGAGGAGACATACTCGACAGCTCTTTAACAGTTATGTACATACCATATACCTCCCAACAAAAAACTTCAAAAATCAGTCTAAGGCTCAAATTAAATCAAATAATCATGACTCGAATATTTCACAAATCTCGCATTTCAAGCATTTTCATCATAGCCGATCCCAGCAACTCGATGGATTGCCCACTCTCTTGCATATCCTAGTAACTGACAATCTTCTTCTGTTTTACAGGACCGTCCGGTTTACTACCTGACGATGACCCAACATTCCCGCTTCCAGAACTGCTTGCTCCTTCACAATCCCTTATAGCATCTTTTAAGACCGATATAATGTGGCCCATCGTCGGTCTATCCTTGTGGTTCTTCTTTAGGCACATGTCCGCTAATCTAGCGACTTTCTTAGCAGACGAGAGGTAGTACTGACCCCTGAGCTTTGGATCGATAATCATCATGAACTTCCGGCTGTCAACTGGGAAATCCTTCACCCAGTCTAGGAGTTTTTGCTCGTTCACTGGTCGGCTTCTTTCCACAGCTCGCCTCCCCGTGATAATTTCATAGAGTACAATACCAAACGTCCATATATCACTGTGGATCGTGAGATGGCCCGTCTCAACGTACTCTGGTGCAGCATATCCGAATGTCCCAACAATCTGATAGAGCATAGCACAAGCACCGTGTATCATCAAGGGATTGCATAGAAAGAGGACTGGTCAAATTTCACACTGTTTAGAGCAACCCAGTATCAAAAGACAAATTCAGGTCAAGAGTCTCCAGTCCTGATATCAAAGATCTAAGAATAAACCAAGCCAGTCACCATTATTGATCACTGCGAGCCCCATAAGGTCATACCAGTTAAAGTCTGCATCCATAAAATGGTATAATGTAGGATGCAGATTTAAATGTTTAGCAAGCATATTAGTTTCAAAGTTGCAGAAATGTTATATTTCAGTTACTGACTTACCCTTGTTGTCACATGAGTACGATCACCAACTGGGCCTTCCCTCACCATCCCGAAATCCGATAGCTTTGCATTAAAGTTGTTGTCCAACAGTACATTGGACGATTTAAAATCCCGGAATATCACCTTTCAATTGGCACAAAACGGAGAAGCAAATTCAGGTAAATGCATGTTCACTTCTTACATTATGATATCAGACAGACAGAAGCATGTAACTGACAAAACTCTGCCTTTTTTCCTTTTTACCTTGATTTCCATTCCCTCGTGAAGATAAGCCAATCCCTGGGCAGCCCCAAGAATGATCTCTAGCCTGGTCTTCCACGGAATGGGAGGCAAAGCTCTACTGAAGAGATGATCATCTAAGCTCCTTTTGGCCATGTACTCGTAAACCAAGAGGAGCTGGACCCCATGCTCAGTTTCATCGGAGCAGTAACCCAGGAGCTTTACAAGGTTCGGGTGATTCACGACGCTGAGGAACTGGACTTCCGACATCCATTCTTTGTGGCCCTACGGAGTAGCAAGGGACGAAATAAACTATAGATATCACAGAGTTGATTGATCGATTCATGACAAAATTTGGCGACAGGACTTGGAAAACAAGAAAAGGAAACAGTTCGTGTGATTCTTCACACCCTTATACTTAGCTTCACAATGCTGTTACAACTAATCATAGGTGACAGCTATAACTTATGATCTGCATATGTTCCTGACGTAAAACTATTCAAGAAATCTAAGGGTTCCTGAACAATATGTTCCCCATATCTCATCAATCTAACCAGTTGGCATTGTAGTGAATCAGTCCACTTGCAAATATCGGATGCTCGTCATATTAAGCGATCCTTAAGGTATATGAGGCAAGATCCTAATGAGTACAGGAAGCACCCATTCGATGCTCGTTCCATCCATGATTCTCTTCTTACATAACCAAAATCTCATGCTTGACAAGTATACAGTTATGTAGAAGCTCCAAGATCGAGGACAATATAAGGCAAACCGAAGCACATCAAGGAGAGACTACTGACCACTTTATGTAGAGACCGTTCTTAAACCACATATCGAGTACCTAAAAAATTAGGTAAAATCCTAGAATATCTGCACCGGTGATCAGGAAAAAAATACTGAATTTGATCGCTAATCTCCATGGAGAGGAAACAATCAAATGTCTCAATGTAACAAACTATTTCTTACAGGAAAATTTGAAAGAAAAAAAAAAGGTGCGACTTTGTCTTACCTGAAGACTCCTGCTCTTGAGCTTCTTGATGGCAACAACGAGGGGCTCACCTCTGCCACTGACGGGCCTGACAGTGCCTTTGTAGACACTCCCGAAGCCGCCTTCTCCGATCTTCAGCATTCTGTTGAACCCGTTAGTGGCTTCCCTAAGCTCATCGTACGAGAAGACTCTCAGCGTGTGCTCCTTCTCCTTGTACAACTCCGGTATGCTCTTTGGAGTCGAGGGCAACGAACTCAGAGACTTAGTGGGCCGCTCTGAAACCCCCGAGGTCCCGGGCCTGTCTCGCCTCTCGAGCTCCGGTGCCGATTCTGCCTTTTGCTTCGACTTTGATTTCCCCTTGAAGTAGAAACAGTTCATCCTTGCGACCAAGAAATACTTTTTTTAACTTTTTTCAGGGGCGATCTTCAAGGTATATACAGAGAAATGCCTAGGATTGGAGAGCGAAGCAGAAAAAGAAACATGGCTCAAGATGAGAATTCGATTTCAGGGTATGAACAAGAGACAGTGGAAATAGGTCCCCGGGGAAGAAATGGGAACCTTCAAGGGGAGAGAGATTCGAACGCCGTGTTGTTGAAGAGATGGACTTTTGCAGCTGAGACGACTGGGAAAGGGGCGGAGATTCTGTCCTTCTTTGCCCCTTGTGGACAACGTTGTTCGGGTGAAGAAAGAAAAGTGATGATACTGATGATGGGCAGAGATACCCTACAAGACAGGATCCTTAAAAATGATCGAAGATCACACACGGAGGGAGAGGCTGTGCGGCGCGTGTGAAAGGAAGTTTTGGTTGGACGAATGAACACGACTCAGAGTCGGGATTGTATGACCGAGCATTTCACCCTCTTAAACAGGAAATCAATCAAAGACCGAGAATGGGAGGGAAGACCCGTCAGCCTGCCTGTTTTGCCATCGTATGTCTTTTGTTTTCCTGTTGGTTGGTAATTGGCATTATTAGTAGACGTACGTACGTACACCTTATCCCGGAGAAGGTAACAATCACCGAGACGAAAAAACTCTTCCGAGTGACCCATCAAAATTTGTCACCGTGGTGGTTTCATCCTGATGTGGGGCTGGGCCCAACAAGCAGTCCTGGAGTTGAGAGCTTGAAGCTAGCTAGCTATAAGGCGCCCATGGGGGAAGTCCAGCCCGCAAGCAGGGTTCACATTATCCGTACCCTTTGGGATGTTGTTCGTCCTTCTTGCTGTTTGGTCTTGCGAATGGGTCAGCTGGGACGACAACTCTGTTGCCCATGATTCATGTCAGTTAGGCGCGAAACAGACTTGTGCGGGCTTGTACATTTTCGGGAGCTCTGCTCCATCTAATAAATAAATGAATGAATGATGTAACTCATTTATATTCAAAAAAATGTATATAAGGATAAGAAAAATAAAGAATACAACTCTCTCTCTCTCTCTCGATTTCCCGGCAAATGACAATACTCTCTCTGTCTTTCTCAACTTTTTCTCCCTATTGCATCCTTTTTTCTCTCTTCTTTATTTATTTTTCGTACTCGAAGAAGGAATGATGAATATGTATACAGGCAGTCTCGGTAGGTCCGGTCAGATATTTGAATAGAGGGACGTCAAATGAATTGAAAACGGAGGAGCTTAAAAGGGTGAATCGAGGCTGAGAAATTGGGAATGAGCTCGTCCCCCGGCGGTGGAAAGGGACGTAACTGAGGAGAGGAAAATGACCATTCCGGGGACTGCTCATGTGGGAGGAGGGGGGCAAAACTCAAAAAAGGTCCAACGACTCGAGTGAAAAAGACTTTGTGAAGACCTTTTACCTTTCAATAATCCCAAGTTGAAAATCGACGCTTTCCCTCTCCTCGACAACCAAATCAAACCGCATCCTGGCCCCGTGGAATCCCAACCACGCCATGGTCTGTCATTCAATATGAAGTTCAGGCAACGTGGCTTGGCCGTGATCGACCTTCAATGTCCTTCGCTCTCTCGGCTCGCCTTTTATTCTGTTGGTGGGTGGCATCATACTTGGCACACTGGCCTTATAGCATCACAGCACATCAATTTCGGTAAGGTTGAATATAACTCGGTTAATGGGAACTTCGCTCTGGCAATGGGTTGTTGCGGTCATCGGTTCAACGCATAATTGTCCAAGATTTTGGGGGCCGAATTAGGGTGGCGTCCAATTCCTTAGGGTCAATAAAGTCAAAGGGTGAAGAGTTCCTTTCCTCTTCCTTTTTATTTTTTTCCTCTCACGGGGCTAAACCGACCTAAAGTCATCTTGGACATAATTGATCCTCATTGTTCATTAGTGGATAAACCACGATTTTAACCCTTAACCTATTCTCATTATATTTATTTTCATCATAAATATTTTTATTATACGTGCTTTGCCCTCAAGTTTTAGGGAAAAGAAGCACACGATTAACTTGTTTTTTTTTCTATTTTAATATTAAAAAATTTAATAGAAAATTTTCGACTTTATGAAAAATTGTAAACAAGTGTAAACATATTTTAATCGTATATTTAATAAATAATATTGATAATTTTATATAATATCATAATTTAAAT
>CXYZ01014963.1:796534-830123 GCA_900006705.1 Sonneratia caseolaris | reverse complement strand
TTTTCAAATTAAAATTTTAATTTTTTAAAAAATGGTGGTGGGAACGCGAGACAACATTTTCATTGGGCATCGTTGACCGGAAAAGGAAGCCGAGTTGCCGGGGAAAACGGAATGGGAAACCGGCAACTTTTTTCCAATTCAGACACCTTTTTAAGTTTTTCTCCTTCTCCTTCTCCTCCCCCTCCATTTTTTTTTTTGGTCCACGTCTCTGATGAGGTCACGCTGACTCGTCGTGGCACATCCCATTCCCTGAAGAGGTAATTTTCACCCTTTTTAATCCTGAATGATTTTACTTGGCGGTGGGTCAAAATTACCCTCGGACTCTCTTGCCTTCCCGGTTATGTCCCACTGACAAAATAATATCTTTTTTTTTTTTTATAAACTGCCGGTATCCAACTGACTAATCCGGATTGCTTCGGGTCGGCTCATTTAAGGGGTGAAGAGCTCCCCACCGCAGGTGGGACTCGAACTTGAGTCCTCCCATTGGGATGATGAGTGCCGAACTACTCGACTACGCTCACGGTAGGTCACTGACAAAATAATATCTCACTTTTATCCATAAAAGTGAACGGCATTCCTTTCCAATTTCAGTATGTGACAATGGTAACTCCCTCTGAAAGGAATCGAACAAATTTTGCCAATGGAGAGAGACCCTTCACTTGTAATTCGCAGTCCCTTACCGGCCCTCATGCTCCTAGTTGAATTTAGAGTTATTAAAACGGGTGATTTGACCGTTCCAAGCGGAGCCATTTGACCAGTTTATAGTTTGATCCGTTTGTTTGACAAGTCGGTCTAATTACAGATCATGATTTGCACATATATGAACTGGCATGCTTATAATCAATTCTAAGTCAATTCACAGTCAATTTAACCCTTTTTTTAAAAAAAATTATTTTAAATAACCTTGTAATTATTTTTCAAAATATATTTGTTAAAATGTAACCGTAAATTTATGAAATTTTAGTAGTCCACCCCAGTTTTATAGCCATTTCTGGCCGATTCCAGTTCAACGGACCTATTTCTTAGACTCGAACTATAACCGCTCATCAATCTAATAAGAGCGGTGATTGACCGATTTGAGAGCAGTCCAAGCCAATTACGAGTTTTAATGGACCAGTTCTGGGCCAAAATTGACCAATTTAACAACCCTAGTTGAACTCCTGAATCAGTTCATTATATTATTGAGTTCTACGAAGCAGTTGACCCGAGGTCATATCCATAGAGACGGCCTTTCCCCTGGTCCAATTTATGATTTACTCAAATCACCTGCCTCGAGATATCCATGGCCGTGTCTGGAAGCAATCCTCAACGACCCATTCGTGAGGTCACCCCCTCGGCCTTGCCTTGATTAATCCGCGGGGACTGATTAGGAGGACTATAACAGAGTCAAGACTTGGCCTGGTTCTTACGACATTTCCCTTCGGTGAAAGGGGCCATCCATTTGGTATAATTAATTGTCCGTCATTGCATCGACCCAGGAAGACTTGTATGAGTCTCTCCGTCAAGATGGCATGCTACCTATCAAACCAGAATACTGAATATCATATCAACCCGTTCTATAATAGAAAACAGATGGGAATCGTTCAATTCGTATAAACTATAGACGTTTGTTTGACAACTTGGCAAGTGAGAGGATGTCCCAGGTTACCTCCAAGCATCCAGTAAATTGAGGAGTAGAAGGCACGAGAGTGGGGAACCTTCTTGGCAGGTTGTTCTTGCTGCTGGGTTGTCACAGCTTAATTAAAACTCGAAGCCAGACATAAGAGGAAAGAAGACGAGAAACTAGTTTTGCACTGGATTTTGTCAAGTCAACCGTGATCTTTATTTATACGATTAGATGAATGACTGTTCCAAGCAAGAAACGAGTTACCTTGCCAATTCAACTAGAGAAAGTATGCTAAAAAGGTGAAAAGAATTTCCACCCACAACTTGTGCTTCTGATCAAGCCCAATAGAAGAAAACAGAGAATCAATCAGCAAGCTGACAGAACGGGGGCTCTTTTTTTTTTTTCCCATACAGGACCATAGAGGCTTCTAAAACTAATCAAGACAAGCCATGTAAATCAGCTGTAAATTCCAACTGGTAATTGCCCAAAAAAAGTGAAAAATGAAAAATCCAACAGGAGTTGCAGCAGCCTAAACAAGATGGTTTCCATCTCTGCTATATCCGCAGAAAGAGGAGGATGAAAAGTTAACCAAGCAAAAAATGAAAAACTAATCAAAGCAAAGTTGAGCCACTATACAGAGCACGAGAACTAAACTGGTTCCTCAGTCTTCAGAAAAATACTTCTCCTCTGCATCGTGATTTGCCTCCCGAAGCCAGTGATCATCAAGGGTCTCATCCTCATCTATTTTTGAATAATCTAAGTGCTGATGATCTTCCCCCATCAGAAACTTCTGCTGCATAATATAGACAAATTGGTCCATTTGATCTCGCATCTCCACATCAGATAAAGCTACGGTTGTACCCTCATTCACATCAGAAGTCGACTGCAATCAACATATAACCATAATCACTTTGAAGGCATGAAAAAAAGACAAACTGCAACCTCAGGAAGTAACCCAAAAAGGAATCCCCCCAAAAAAAAACCTCTCGCATCCTGAGATTGTTTCCATGCCATAGAAATATAAAAATGCACTGTAATTGGCCAAAAGGATAGTCCACACTAAATAAAAAAAATGTTATCTAATCTGATACCAGCAAACTTAGAATAGAAATCAACATTAGCCTTACCTGTCCACCATCTGGGAAATGGTAATATGAATTCAACATAAATAAGGTGATACAGTCCTCATTAAACAAAATCTGGACGAGGCATGAAGAAATGCTTTGAGACCTCCAACAGAACCCAGAAACTTACATCGGCATGAGAAGCTCCATTTACTTTCACGGCATGTTCAACTTTTGATGCTCCCATATCCTTCTGTTCCTCTTCCTCCTCCTCCTCCTCCTCCTCCTCCTCCTCCTCCATATCCTCCTGCTCTAGCCTCCTCTCATTCCCAACCCAGTCTCTCTCGGCAATGCCCAGCCTCTGCTGCTCTCTCCTTATCTCCGATACCAAAAAGGCTTCCTCAGACCTCCTAATCAATGTTTCCGACCACCTTTCCCCTGGCCTTGCCATGCTCCTGCTGCTCGGGTCCTGAAATTTCCCTACATACTCGTGATGCAAGTAAGGCTCCCTCTCCCTCATAGCATCCTCCGAGAAGTACTGCCCATCATTTACCAGCTTACTAAGGTAGGCCCGCCTTCTATTCTTGACAGTTATTGATCGTGAACGTAGCTCAGCTGAAGTAGGGCTCTTTATGCTTCTAAGATGATTCAGATGCCAGTTAATTTCATAGTCATCTTTGAGCCCTTCAAATTCCTGAAGCTCTTCACTTGTCAGCTGTGACCCATACCGCTCTGAGTCAAGTAAAAAATGATCGGATCAGTTCGAATTGGACGGCAGAACGTGATGTGTAAACCATGAGAGAAAGACACCACTGCAGTTCTTCACAAATATTCACAAGGTGAATAATCCAGAAATCATGACGATGCGACAGTGAGACATCAATATGGCTGACCCTGTCTTAAGCAATCGGGCACGCGCGCACATAATTGCTCCATCAAATCAAATCGAACACCTTCTCCGTACACAAGCAGTTCAGTTCAGAGTAAGAGAGCGATGAAGAGGTAAGGTAAGACTATCGAGCAGGGGATGCAAGGGGAATACCTAGGAATACGGCGACGTCGCGGGAGAGGAGGTTCAGCAAGATGGATTTGCGCTGGGAGGGGTCCGCGGCGGAGGAATGAAAGGCGCGGGGGAAGTAGAGGTTCTCCAAGGAAGACAGCCTCTCCGCAATGCTCTCCTTGGCCTCGCTCGTCAGCTCCCTCCGGGAATCGCCGCTCGTCTCCGCTGTCTCCGCCATCGCCAATAATACCTCTCTTCGGTCTCACCGAAGCAGTCTCCCTATCTCTTCCGAACCCGAAGTCGGTGTCCATTTGCTATTCATTCTAGAATTGCTTGTTTTCTTCTATTTTTCCGAGAGCACATGTTCCACCCGCCGCCCCCCCGCGCCCCTCAATTTTTAATATTTTATTTTACTATTTAAACTTTTTTATTTAATTTATATAAATTTAATTTACATTTCTCAATTTTGCTTACATTCAAAGTGTGCCACGCAAAGTAAACAGGTCCTAATGTTCCCTTCATCTGTTCGGACTTCAAAAGAGTTTCCCATCTTAAAGGTACCTTCTCAACTCCCAATTACCCTAACATGAAATTTTTAGGTTAAGAAAAAAGGGAAAAGAAGAAGAAGAAGAAGAAGAAGAAGAGTAGCAGATCAACCAGACTACCATCTTGTAAAATATCCATAAAAATCTACCAAGGAGAAGAAATTCAACATAGAAAGGGCATAGAATCAAAGGACTCGAGCAATAACGCTTTACAATTGGAAAATCCTCCACGCACATGCTCGTTTCCTACTACCTAAATCCACTGATGCACAGTGTAGTTCATTGCTCTTGCAATCATATTATAAGAGACCATTTTGTTCTGCTGCACACCAGTTGCACCAGTATCCTCTGGCTAACACTAGTAAACCTAAGTAATCCTAGTGGCATGAATCAGGTAGCAATCTCATCCACCTCAGAGTTGAAGACAAAACTCGGGAAAGTGGTCGTTATGTCCCTGCAATCCATAAATGAACGGAGACATTTCGATCAGATGATACTCGCCGACAAATTTTACAGAAAAGCAGAACTATCTTGCGGAAAACTGACTATTAAAGTCATCACCTCAAGTAAGGGAGAGTCATGATTTTTAACAAAGATGGATTTCTAGAGACAAAGTTCTGCCATTCTGACTGGTCGATCTTTCCATCTTGATTAACGTCAGCTTCCACGAAAGTCTGTCAACATAGTTTTGAAATTCAGCTGCCATTTGGAAACAATCTGATGCCAACTAATCTATTTCAAAGAAACAGGATCATGGATCATCTGATGCTAAAAGCACAAACAAGGTTTTTCCGAATGATGATGCATGAAATATTCAATGCAAAGTGAAGTGGGACTCACCTTATCAAGTATTATTTCAACAGTCTCATCAGCCAACTTCATCTCTGATTCACAAAGAAGAGCAATCAGCATTTGCTTAACCTGCAAAAAGTGGCACATTAAGATGCCTGCAGAAAGGGAGAAGCTTAAAATTGGCTCCTGTATCATGCAATCTTCCTTTTACAAGCAAGTAATACACACTTGCAAGCTAGATTTAAGACTTTAAGAAAACTGCCAGCTTTTACCTCTTGGCGCTCAATAAATCCAGTGCCATCTAGATCATAAAGCTTAAAACAAACTGCAAAGATTAAACAATTAATCCAAGCCACGTCACTTATTATGGCAAACAATTCGAAAGCAAACACATTACTGTGTCACTTTGAACAATAGGAGGATAACAGGCTAGAAGTAGGAAAACCATGTTTTATCAACTTTCAGTCAGTTTCACTTGAAAACAAAACTTACAGTCAATTTTCTCTTCCTGAGGAGCATTTGGGTGGAAGACATTGAGGGATCGGACAAAATCACCAAAATCGATGGATCCTTTCTTTTTAACATCAAAAAGATCAAAGATCTGCAAGCAAGAACACTCAATTCAGACACCAGGAAAAGAACATATAAAACACCCACATCAATGCTTATACGAGAGGAACACTTAGATTACCCTATTTGCAAAAAGATTTTCTCTCTTCCTGTTCTTGAAAAGAGCTAATTGAAACTCTTCCTGCATGTACAAGAGACAAACTGAGATTGCTTCGAACCAGTATAAATAAAAAGTAGAGCATCAGTGCTAAGCCTTTTTGATATCAACTAGACCAGAAAAACCAAAAGCCATGGCTATGCAAATCATTTTCTTCAACTTGTTGCAACATAACAAATTAAGCTTCTTACAGATTTAGTTAAGAAGCTAGGCAAATCTAGATTCTGGAAGAATGGGTAATAGCATAGCCTAGCACAAAATGTAATACGACTTCTGTAAATATTTTACCTTGTTGATCAACCCATCATCAATCACAGAACTGCTAATGCTCTTGTAAAGCTCAAAGAGGGCTTCAACTTCACTAACACTGACTGGAAATCAAAGATCATAGAATCTTAACTATTTTGATAAAAGATTATTGCATGAATAAAGACACAATCCGCTAAATGAAACAGCAGAGCTTGCTACAGGGAACAAGTATTGGCAGAATAAAATTTGAAAAGACATATCATATCCTTAGAAGTGGCTATAGATTAGCATAAGAATGGCGCTGGGAGATGCTTACATGCTGTTTCTGAAGCAAGTGTCACGGGATTCTCATACCCAGGGAATTGTCTTCTTTGAGTGGAGGAAAAGCAGCCCATTTACTCGAATAAAAGAGGAGCAGCGTGCAACTAAACGGGCGCCAAGGCGTCACTACAATGCATCACCAAAACCATCTCATCTAAACCTTGAAAATCAAAAAGCCAAACCCAAGCACCACCGCCATAGATATCAGTAACCAAATCAACTCCACTCTTTTGGAACTAACAAAAATGCAACATAGTACGCAAATTAGAACGAATAATATCTCCAGCCCACCAAAATCTAATGTTGCAGAACCCAACCCAAGAGAAGTGCCCTTCCTCCTACCACCAGGCTAATTAGGTCGGCGACAATGCATGGACTGTTTCCTCAATGAAAGCATAGGAATGAGCAGAAGGATAAACAAATCTTTCAATCACGCACCAAGAAAAGCAGATTCTATCAGCACCGCAGCAGAAACTGCTATTTTTCATGAGGCAATCGATTTGATGTGTTAGATATCATCGCCAGGACAGTTTTTGCCAGCTATTATTCTTGAGTCGTCTGTCAACTAATTTCATTAAACTTCGGAGCAACCAAAAGAGGTCTTGGAGAGAGAGCCAACTGGGCAAACAAGAAATGGATCGGGCGCGACCAGGGCAAGGCAACCAACCTTGAAATACAAACGAAATGATTTGGAGACGAACCAGAATGCCGGAAAAGAAAAAACAAACACGGCGAAACTGGTAGGGGGAATATGAAATCGTACTCACCGACCGGAGCGGCTTGGCTCGAGTGGCTCTCGAGGCGCTTCGGAGTCCTCACGAGAAGGAGATGATAAAGGCAAAGCCGTGGCTGTGTGAGAGAGAGAGAGAGAGAGAGAGAGAGAGAGAGGAGAGGGATGATATCATTATCATCCAAAGGAGGAGAATCGTCCACTGGGAAATTTAGCGCTGATTTGTCAGCATCAAGGGGCGAGAGAGGAAATCGTGAATTTGGCGGAGAAATCATTCAGGACAGACGACGGACATAGAACTAACTGCCAATTGACTAGCGCAACGTGGCGCTGGCTTTTCGAATTTGATAATTATTAAAATAATTATCCAAAAAAGGGATAATTATTAATTAGGTGTTTTCAAGCCAGAAAAAAGGTGTTTGGAAAATTTTTATTTAAAAAGAGACAGGTAATCCAAATTAACACAATGCCTGAAAATGTCCTTTTTAAGTAATAACATAAAAATTAAAAAATAATTTACCTTTTACATAATAAAAATTAATCTTACAATATTTTCATAATTAAATTAAAAATAATATTATTATATCAAAATTACTTTCTTCTAATATAATATATCTTTAAACTTTAACGTAACCTCCCATTGGCCCCCATTCATGTCTATGCCCTCTTCTTCCCGATCACTTCAGTTGAATTTCTTTAATCCCTCCATTATTTTAAATATAATAAAATAAATATATACAAATTCCGAAAAAAAAATATAGTCCAATCAGCTAGAAGTAGAACTTCTCTGGAGGGCAGATCTGTCTCACCCATGTGGGCGGCCTCCGATAGACGAAGGAAAAAGTGGATTCGTATCACCGATCTGGTGGTTGGAATATTCCCTAAAGAACTATGAAACTTACAAAGGTCACATGGTTGGTTCTAAATAAATATCATAATTTTAAAAATTAGATAGCGTTGATCGGTTCTGAGTTAAATCGGTCACTTATAGGTTCGATTCATATAAAAGATACAATTACACTTTCAAATATATTAAGTTAGGTTGAATCGGTCAGTTTCTAGTACAATAAATAAATTCAGTTAAACTGATAAAAAAATCGACAGACTTAAAATTAAAAAAATAAAAGTCTATTATAATACACATATTTTATTTTATTATACTTATATTTATATTTTATATTAAACTTTTATTTAGTATAATGATTATATTAATTATTTTTATTATAAATTATATTTAAATTATGATATTATGCGAATTTATTATTAATATTATTTATTAAACATACGGTTCAATTCATTAAATCTCTAATTCGATTCATAAATCTATACTTATACCAGTTTTTGATCCGATCCGATTTTAAAAATTATAATAAATATTTTTCCGCTTTGAATATGTCTAAACTTTCTTTTCATCTCTAAATTTAGAATGGCATACAATAAGATAAAAATATTATAAAATTTACCGAACTATCTACTTCAAAATCCCCATAATGAAGTCACACAACACTTCTCCTTCAATAAATTTCCAGTGCGGTAATTAATATCAGCCGATGGAGATGATTCCACGTATTTTTATCAAAATTTGTTATGCCCACATCAAAGAATATAACCTTGTAATCAATTGTTCACTCATCTAATCGTTCGGCTGTGAGCCATTGAAAGCTTTTTCACCTTATAGTATTCCTTCAATTTGATCCGTCAAAATGGGGAAAGTACAATCTCTCTTTCGCCTAGAAAAGTCTTTGTGACTCTCCTGCTACCGTGAAAGCTGCGGCCACGACTAGACATTTCAAAGTCCAACCAAAACATGGTTGCTGGGCAGTAAAATTGGAAAAAAAAATTCATGTGGAGTGGGAAAAAAAAGGTAAAAAGTTTAATTTAAAGGGTTAACTACATAATCGAGATCAAAAAATTGTACGTAAATTTATTGAATATTTCGAGATCTCCTCTTGAGCCCCTTAGATCGATCCATCCATCCATCCTGCTTGCTCACGCACGAGATCCGGCTCCATTGGATCAAGAAAGTTCATCGAATCTTTCACGTTAGATACAAACAGTAAATCCATAGGTATGGAGTGATCAAACTGTCGGAATATTTTTAATAATTTGATCAAACTCGCTCGTAATCAATCATACGCACGCATCTGGAAAAAAGAATAATAATTAGAGTGCTCATTTTTTATCATGTACCAATATAAATTTTTTATTGAAATGAAAATTGTAATAAGGTGAGGAAATAAAAATGTCATTAATACATACATCGTGACAACAAGCTGATAGCACGAGAGATATGTATATATATAAATATAAATCCTCTAGTAGAGTCCGGTAGAGATGTTAAATAGGCCGAGTTGGCTTGTAATCGGACCAGAACCGGAACGAACTGCGCCTAACATGGCATGTATCAATTCTTATTGGGTTGAGACAGTTATGGGCCGGTTCATAAATATGTATCCGTTGAACCGTAACTGACCTGGAATAGTTGAAAACCGACTCGGACAATCAGAAATTCGGCAAATCAATAGTCAGATTTTATTAGGTCAATTTAAAATAAAAAAGTTTAAAAAGATGGATGGTTAACCGACCAAACCAGCCCAGACTATTATCTGATCCATTTATAAACGGTTTCAGACCAAATTATATTTACTTAAATCATGACCCGTAACCGAACCGGCCTGTTAAGAAAATAAATCAAAGTGTAAACGAATCTAACAACTTTAAACCTACCTTAAATCAATCTCAACCATACTTTTAACCATACTAAAGATGTAAGTGCAAATTTAACATCGTGTGAGTTAACTACCGATGCATTTAGTCAAACAGAGCAGTTATCCCATCCCATCAATTTCAGAAATTGGAAAAAGGACAATGACGCCATCGCGATGTCAATATGACATCATGGCACGTGCAAAGCCATCCCGAGAAAAATGAAGGTGACGAGGAATTGAAACTTCCAAGGACTAACGTGGCCTCCGGGCTCCATAAACCGAACCGAACCGAACCGAACCGAACGGCTCTCTCCTCTCGCTCCCTGTCCTGCTGACTTCTGAGTCGCGTGAACGCTCACGGAAGCATCTCCTCACTGGTAAATAGTAATAAATTCCAGTATGTCTTCACGATACAATATTTTTCGGTGGCCGGAATGAGCAGAATCCTCATCATTGGCGGCGGCACTGGGTACATCGGGAAGTTCATTGTAAAGGCGAGCGTGGAAGCTAGCTGTGGTCATCCTACTTCCGCTCTTGATCGTTAGGGAGTCTACTCTCACTTGACCCTGACAAAACGAATGCCATTGAAGGTTTCAAGAATCTGGGTGTCAATGTAGTTCTGGCGAGACTCATTTTCTGAACTCCATTGTTGCATGCACCTTCTTCTTCTTCTTCTTCTTCTTCTTCTTCTTTTTTTTTTTAATTTCCCGATACTTTGCTCCTTTATGTGTTTCCTGAGAGAGATTCATCGGTTTTGATATGTACAAACATGACAATATGTGAACCTTTTGCTGCTTGGAAGGGACATCTTAGTTTGTCGGTCTGCTTACCTATTTATTTTAATCCCGTTCGTTGTGTTTGCAGGGTGATCTGTATGATCATGATGGGCTGGTGAAAGCGATAGAGCAAGTTGATGTTGTGATATCCACAGTTGGGAGCATGCCACTGGCTGATCGAAGAAAGCTTGTCGCTGCCATTAAAGAAGCTGGGAATGTTAAGGTACCACAATCTTCATCCCTTGCGTTCAATAATTTTAGCTTGTGTTTGTTATAGTGCGGTCTTCACTTCAGTCGAGTCAGCAAATACGATGCCGATGATTTCATTATTCTGCAGAGGTTTTTTCCTTCTCGAGTTTGGTAACGATGTGGACTGCACGTGTTCATGCTGTTGAGCTTTCTAAGTCCCATTTTGCTAGCAAGTTTAACATCCGCCGGCTTGTTGAAGCTGAAGGAATTCCATACACCTTTGTCTCCTCCAACTCCTTTGCCGGTTACTTCCTTCCAAAACACTCTCTCAGCCACAACCAGGAGCCACGTCTCCTCCAAGAGGTAAAGTCGTCATCTTATGAGACGGAAATCCCAAATGTAAGATGAGCATCGGAAACCATTGGCATGAATTCCAGTTGGTTCGCATTACGTTGTCGGCCGAGTTGGTCGATGGGTTTTAAGTTTACGTTCCAGACAATTCTAAATTAGAGTGGATCAAAAAAGGGGTTCCTCTACTGTCAATCCTTGACTATATTTCTATAATCCCAAGAATCTCATGAATGTTTCGCTCAGCTGAAGATCATGCTTTTTTTTTTTCGCCTTAAACAAGTTTTTCTTTCTCTCTCCCTTGGATAGTTAGTTACTAGTTCACTTTTGATCCTCGTGTTGAATCTTTTTCTCCCCGACATCGGTCATTTTCACCTAGGAGGAGGAGGAGGAGGAGATAGCTACCTATACGATCCGAGCTGTGGACGACGCGAGAACCTTGAAAAAGATCCTGTACTATCAAACCACCTGCAAACATCCTTTCGTTCGACGAGTTCGTGTCTGGAGAAGAAGATCGGAAAGACATTAGAGAGGATCTACTACGTGCCGGAGGAGCAACTCCTCTCCCAACGCCGGGTTGCAGTAAATTATACATCCGAGCAAGGCGTTGAAGTCCTGTCCTGATGTCTGGGAATTGCTTGTCGACTTTACGTAACTTCCATTAATATTTCTAGAGGCCCCATTTCCAGTCAATTTGATGCCGCCCGTCTCTCACTCTGTTTACGTGAGGGGAGATCAAGCCAACTTCGAGATCGAGCACTCATTCGGGCTCCAGGCGTCGCAGCTCTACCCTGATGTTAAATAGACCACTGTAGACGAGGACCTTGATCAATTCCAACATGTGATGTATTTGCTGTAATTATTATTATTATATATATATAATATAATACCCATGCAGAATTAATTATGTATTTCTCTCTTAAAGACTTTATTTTATGTATGATAATATATTAATGATTTTGGAGGATCAAGCATCCTTGGTCGAGTCAGAAGCATTTACATAATTACATTTACATGTTCATTTTATTCATTATAAACATGCATTTAATATTCAATTTCATTGTCATATTCACAAACTATACACTTAATTAGTATTTACGTTATTAATTTCTAATTGTAAAATTTAAAAGATTTTTATTACTTAATTATTCCATAATTAATCACGATCAAATCTAATTCTTAATTAATTATATGTAATAATATTATAATTATTTTTTATATTTAAAATCGGACCAAAAAAATAATTCCAAAAAATCGAGCCAGTAGTAGTGAGTAATTTTTTATTTGAAAAAAATTGGAGCATGTAACAAAAAAATCAGCTGCACCTGAACCATTTTCTCCTCTACCGAGCCAATTGGTTGCCATCCTAATCTTGATCCTCTAATCTCTTCGAAAGATTTTTTTTTTTTTAATATCGGTGGGTCTTGTGCTATAACAACCATAGTTTTTAAACTGAACCGGATCGAAAACCGGTGTAGGCATGGGTTTATGGGTCGGACCGGGGTTCTATGGATTGAACTGCATGTTTAATAAATAATATTACTAATAAATTTACATAATATCATAATTTGAATATGATTTATAACAAAAATTATTAATATAACAATTATATTAAACAAAAGGTTAATATAAAATATAAATATAAATCTAGTAAAATAAAATATGTACATTATAATAAAATTTTATTTTTATTTTAAGTCGACCGGTTTTTTATGGGTTCAATTAGGTTCACTGGTCGGACCGGGAACCAGCTGATTCAATCGGAGTTTTTATCTTTGAATGTGTAATTGGATTTTTTTGTAGGAACCGGACCAAGTGAGTGGTTGGTTCCCTATTGAACCAGTCGGACCGGTCGGCCTGATCCGATTTTTAAAATTATGATAACAACCAACTAATCTACTTGATGTTATATTATACAATTTAAGATCTGTTAATTAAATTCTAAATGCCGACTTACGAGTGTTTCAAACCTTTAACATAATATATTTTATACTATTAGTGTACTAATAGACTATCACCTAAAACATATCTCTTCCCAAGACTTACCCGCAGAGGGAGAAATATTGGCCATCCCAAAAGAAAAGGGCAAACTGCATTTTATTCCCAGCTCACTAAATTAAGTATTTTTCTCCCTTTTCCCAGTATTTTCTTTTATCCCTTAAAATATATTTTACGTCAAAATAAATGCAAAAAATAATTATTATAATAAGTATGGACATTAATATTATGGAACAAGCCAAAGTTGCTTCAATGATTCTCTCAATTATGTGAAACATGTATTTGGATTTTGGCGGGGCCGAGGTGTGGGGTGTTGGGGGTGGCTGGGGACGAAAGGGGCCAGAGTTGCCCTAATAATTCTCAATTATGTAAAAAGTATGGCATGGCATGCCAACTGCACCAATCAGATCTGTCTGTCTGTCTGTCTATCTGTTCTCAATCGGTACCGCAGGACCTCACCTTATCCCTTTTATCTTGAAATGGTTATTGATGCATATGGGACGAAATGCTTGCGTGAGCTGTTCCATATGCTAATTTGGATAATAGAGTTTTTGTTATAAATGATTTGATTTAATAATTAAAATATTATAAATTTAATTTTTATTATAAAATCTTTCGTATTATTTTTTCTTTTATATTTCTCTATCATGTCTTTTTTTGTAATAGTGAAAAAAATAAATAAATAAGATAAACACCGACGGGCGACTTGGTCGTGTTGCCCTATGAAAGTTGATGCATCATCTGGAAGGACTCCCGTGTGAAGTCTTAAGTCTCCGTCCTTTATTCGTGGCTGATTAAAAAAAAAAAAGCCTTCATTGTTATTGTATTTATTTGACCAGTCTGCATTCACGGCGTGCCCACCAACCCCCCTCCCGGTGGACTTCTAGACGTGTGGAAAAATAAGGGGTTGAAATCTATATAATTTTATTTAAAATAAATAAAATTTAAATTTAATTATTACCATTAAAATTTCTCATAATATTTTTTTCTTTTGTTTTTACATTAGTTAAATCCGTTTTATGTGGACATATTTGGGACAGCCATCGCACATTTGAGGTCCTCTTGTCCGATAATAAATTGAACGGTTAAGAAATAAAAGGAACGTTTACGAATAACGCTGTCGGCTCGCCGTGGAATTTTCTTGCCATATATTGCAGTTTCCTATCTTGACTTTGCCCCTTTTGAATCCCAACCCTAACCCAACTTGTGGGTAATATACATTAATTTTTGAAGCACGGCACGAGAGCAACTATAAAGCGAAGGGGCCCTGAGTGCCTTCCCTCCATCCCAACTTCGAAGCCACTCAAAACGTTCTCGTCAGCGGAAAAGAGGCAAAACGATACCATCACAGATGGCTGAGAAGAGCAGAATCCTGATCGTCGGCGGCACCGGGTACATCGGGAAGTTCGTCGTGGAGGCGAGCGCGAAGGCCGGTCACCCTACCTTTGCTCTCGTTAGGGAGTCAACCCTCTCTGACCCCGCCAAGTCGAAGGCCATCGAGGGTTTCAAGAGCCTAGGCGTCATTATTGTCGTGGTGAGGCTCGTTTTCTGAACCTTTTTTTTTTCCCCGATACTCTGCTCCTTGGTTTGTTTGCTGAGAGGGAGATTCATGGGCCGGCCTTGAATAGTTTAAGATTTGATTATCTAAATGACTTTTTGCTTGCTTGTTGGGAGGGAGGGACATGTAAGTATCCTTGGCTGATGCTCTGCATGGTTGTTTACTACTGTTGTGCTGCAGGGTGATCTGCATGATCATGAGGGTCTTGTGAAGGCGATAAAGCAGGTTGATGTCGTGATATCCACAGTCGGGGGTATGCTTTTGGGCGATCAGGCAAAGATCGTCGCTGCCATTAAAGAGGCTGGGAATGTTAAGGTAGCGCGATTCTTCATCCCTTGCATTCCAGTGATTTCAGCTCGTGTTTATTATCAATACATTCTTCTCTTATCAGTTGAGTCAGACAATTAGGATGCGGATGAGGTCTATCATGTCTTCCCATGCTGTAACGTTCATGTGGATGGATCTGAGAATTGAGTTTGATAAGGGTAAAACTCAGGGAAAGATAATCTATAACTTAGCAAAAGAAAAACATGAAATCCCCGAAATCAAGGGATTCATCCGTACTAGTCCCGGAGCAACAATTGTTTTCATGTCACAGTTTGTTCTATCTCTTTTGATCTGTGACGAGCTTCCTGTTGGGTCTAGCAAGAATGCGAGTTAGTTTAGATACATGCGTTCCTGGTGCATAATCAGAGCCATTTTTAACAGGAATTTCATGAATGGTGGTTTCATTATTCTACAGAGATTTTTCCCTTCAGAGTTTGGCAACGATGTGGACCGTCTTAACTGTGTTGAGCCCGCAAAGTCTGCACTCGGTGTCAAGGCAACTATCCGCCGGCTTATTGAAGCGGAAGGAATTCCATACACCTATGTCGCCTGCAACTTCTTCGCTGGTTACTTCCTCCCCACACTCTCCCAACCAGGTGCCACAGCTCCCCCTAGAGACAGAGTAATCATCTTAGGAGATGGAAATCCCAAAGGTAAGATGGCCTCCAACTTCTATTCTGGTTCACTCTGCCACCGAGTATAACTCAGGCTTTTCTCTATGCAGTTTTTCCCACTATACAAGCTCCTTTTTCTTGGCTTTCCTCTCCTCTGATAATTTGTTGCTCGTTTATTTTGATCCTTGAATTAAATCTGCTCCTCCTTGAAATCAGCCATTTTCAACAAGGAGGAGGACATAGCCACCTACACGATCCGAGCAGTGGATGACCCAAGAACCTTGAACAAGATCCTGTACATGAGGCCCCCTGCAAACATCATCTCATTCAACAGCCTCGTGTCTCTGTGGGAGAAAAAGATCGGAAAAACACTGGAGAGGATCTACGTTCCGGAGGAGAAAATTCTCAAGGATATTCAAGGTAATCCTCTCCAGCACCGAGTAGTTGTTCCTTAAGGAACTCAGCCTGCATTTAAGCAAAAGCATTCGAGTTCTGATGTTTGTGCCGCTCATTGGTTGTGTCATTGCAGAGGCCCCATTCCCAGCCAATTTGATGACAGCCCTCGCACACTCCGTGTACGTGAAGGGAGATCATACCAACTTCGACATCGAGCCGTCCTTCGGAGTCGAGGCATCAGAGCTCTACCCTGATGTTAAATACACCACCGTGGACGAGTATCTTAGTCCGTTCGCCTGAGCGCCGCAACGTCTTTTGATACCTAGTGGGTTTAAAATGTGATTTGAGTGTCCCGTCTTCGCTTTGTAGTGCTGGTGTTTGTGCCTTTGTTTGGTCTACCAATGCGGCTCTCTGCATGATTGTCTCCGTTACTTTGCATGATTATATAATAAGAGAGAAAAAGTTTGATATAATGATATCAAAATCTACTTTGTAATTGAAAAAAATAAAGAGCATTTCCCTTTTGTAGGTGTGCAAAATTCATTTTTTCCCCTAAGGTAAGAGCTATTTGCAACTTTATAATCGACATCGCTGGTTTGGAATATCTCCAAAAGGGATATAGTGGCAAGTGGCAAATGGCACGTCGATATTTATTGCCCTAAGACTCTCTGCTCTGACAACCTAATCGACTGAGATCCTCTCTCTCCGGAGAATCTGATTTTTTTTTCCCCGTCGGGGGAGTCCCTGCCGATGGCCGACAAGAGCAGGATTCTGATAATTGGCGCCACCGGATACATTGGCAAGTTCATTGCCGCCGCGAGCGCCAGAGCCGGTCACCCCACCTTCGCACTCATCAGAGAATCTACTCTATCCAATCCTGATAAGGCGAAGCTCGTGCAGGAATTTAAGAGCTCAGGCATCAGTCTAGTCCTGGTGATTGAATTTTCTTCCTAGTCCTCCTGCTATCCGACTCTCTCTCTCTTTCAATTGGTTTTTGAATCAGTTTCTGCTTCGCGTCTCAATACCCAAGTTGCTCACGAAATCTTGGGCTGCTAATAATGATTTTCATCGAGGCCTTGTGGTGCAGTTTCTGTTCATTCATTCGTGATCCGGTAGTTTCTGTTGTCGGGCAGGGTGATCTGTTAGATCATGAGGGATTGGTAAAGGCGCTTAAGCAGGTTGATGTGGTCATCTCGACGGTGGGGAAGGATCACTTGGCCAATCAGGACAAGCTTGTTGCTGCCATCAAAGAAGCTGGGAATATTAAGGTAATGCACATTTTTCGAGTTCACTGTCTCTCGTAGGTGCTCCCTATTTCAGGTCTTGATGATTGACTTAGGACAAGTGGCAGTTGTGGTATGCGGAGATCAATCTCTTTCGTTGTCCCTCCAGTCTTGCTGGACAAGATTAGCGAGCTCATGTTGACAGAGAAAACACCTGTCAGCAGCAATTGTACTTGGGAGATAACTGCTTTCATTGATCTCATGCTCTCCAAGGCTTCCACTTTGATTTTATTATGGCTTATTCGTGCAGAGATTCTTCCCTTCCGAGTTTGGTAATGATGTCGATCGAGTTCATGCTGTTGAGCCAGCTAAAACTGCATTTGGCATAAAGGCCAAAGTTCGTCGAACTGTTGAAGCTGAAGGGATCCCATACACTAATGTTTCCTCCAACCTATTCGCCAGTTACTTTCTCCCAGCACTGTGTCAACCCGGACTTGCAGCCAAAGCTCCCCCAAGAGATAAGGTCGTCATCTTAGGAGATGGCAATGCAAAAGGTAAGAGTAATTTTATTGGGGTACTTCTATGCATAATCTGCTGTTTGCTGTTGTCATTCTCTCAAATGAGCCTGTGGCCTTCAGTACTTAATTGATTTACTGGCTGTGTCCCATCTTGCGAATATGCAGCAATTTATAACATGGAAGAAGACATTGCCAGCTATACAATAAGAGCCGTGGATGACTCAAGAACCTTGAACAAAATCCTGTACATTAGGCCTCCTGAAAACACATACTCAGTCAATGAACTTGTAGCGCTTTGGGAGAAAAAGATTGGCAAAACCATGGAGAGGATCTATATTCCAGAGGAGCAAGTCCTCAAGGATATCCAGGGTAAGTTGCGGCTTCACAAATCACGACTTCCCCATAATTGTGCTTTCCACATTGATGAAACCAAAGTACCAAAGAATGCTTCGTGTGCCTGTACCTCGAAGCAGATTCCCTTAATCTCTTAATGGGATGAAAAAAAATTGGCCTTAGTTCATAGCTCCCTTCCCTGCAGTGGGTTCATATGTCGTTGGCATTGGTTCATAGCCGTCTGCCCAGCAATGGAGGATTGATATATCTTAATCCTACTTTGTTCAATTATTTGTGTTGTTACAGAGTCATCGGGTCATGCCAGTATGATGCTATCCATTGCCCATTCTGTTTTTGTCAAGGGAGATCAAACCAACTTCAAGATCGAGCCATCATTTGGAGTCGAGGCATCAGAGCTCTACCCTGACATCAAATACTCCACCATGGATGAGTTCCTTGACCAATTTGTCTGAAACGTCTCTGCACCAGGCTCATCATATTCAATATGCATCAACCGAATAATGTTTGATGTCAATAACATCAAATGGTCCTCGAGAAATTGCGGTTGTTACTGGCAGAACCATGGGAGAACTGTAAAACAAATCTTAATCATCTGAATAATTTTTTGCTCCTTCGAAATCTATCGAGCCTTTTGTTATTTCTCATTATCAATCCCACTGACATGCCGCAAGCAATGTCTGGCACAGTGTAGACACCCTTGGCCCTTCCTGCATCCGTTAAATCCTAGCAAGGTGTATGCTTTCCTTTGCCTGCATTTATTGGTTGGTTTACCTCGATAGTCAGTACTAGTATCATGACCCGCGTATGGCAATTGATTAAGAATGCTAAGGCCGTCATACTTTATCTTCCATGGCTGAGCGAGAAATGCTGTCCAGCAACAGGTTCAAACCAAGTGCCGCAACATATGGCTCTCCTTCCCTCTGGATCATTTAGCTGAGATAACAGATGGCAAAAAAACCGGTGGGGCTCTCAGGTATTTCCTTTCCTCTACGTGAAGTATCCAACCTGAAGTCATATTAAAATTCGAGGGGGAGCAACCTAGTGTGTTTGGTAGATTGGTCGGTCCACCTTGATGATCCTGAGTTGGTGGGTTTGAAGGTGGATCAATACGACTCGTCCAAACCATCTCGATCATTTTCAAGAAGGCAGATCCGCATTGAGAAAAGCGTATTCCAGGATCTGAGAGTCCTCATTAAGACAACAGCGGATCCGTGGCGCAATGGTAGCGCGTCTGACTCCAGATCAGAAGGTTGCGTGTTCGATTCACGTCGGGTTCAATCCCCATAAACAGATCATCCTTTTCGACCCATCACTGTCCCTTTTTATGGTCCTGGGCCTCTCCTGCCTTCTTTAACCTCGGCCCACTTTCCTCAGACCAACTCACATATTGTTCATTTTCAACACTTGACTTACTATTAAGTACATATTCCATTAGCCCAACCTCAGGAACTAGGCAGGAGCAACAAACTAACAAAGACCAAATCGCAGTTCGTGTGCAGCGCCGACCATGCAAGTTCTGCCGGCCCATGACCATCTTTTGCTTTAACGTGGGGAAGGATAATAAACTGCTGTTGATCTTTCCGCTGAAGAGATCATCCATCTTGTTTCTGTTTTATTGTTATTGACTTTCACTCTGTATCGAACTTCGTAATGGAATGATCCCGTTCATGGAACTATTCTGTGTTTCTGAATCATGGGCATGTGTAGGCTAGCCGTCTTCCAATACATGACTGAAGGAAAACTATAGGATCGTATCTTGAGCTTCAGTGATCATATTGCGGAGGTAATCTTAAGGTAGGAGAGAAAGAGACGCAATTGTCAATCTAGTGATAGCGTCGCTGCTCGTATTGAGCTCCCACTCATTATACCCCCACTATCGTGATGTCAGGTGGTTCTAGCATTGTAAAGCAATCTAGTGATCCTTTCAGCATACACCAATTAACCCTTTTAGTGCTTCTCTTTTTCCCCTTTATTGAGGACTGTTCATGTGACATCTGTAATGCGCTGGTAGTGGATCATTCTAGCTAGAAAAGTGACATTCAATAACTTTGCTATACCATCTTGCCTGCAACTTTCGACACTCTTAATTTGGGTGCCACTTGGTTTCAAATCTTTCACTTGCATGTGATTACTCGGCAACTGAAATGCTCCTTGGTCCCGCCATGTATTATTACCTGTGAATACTCAACTAAGATAACTCTGAGGCTTAACATCTCACGAATTGTTGTTGATTCCATAATTGGCATAAACTTGTTGGTGGAGCAGTTCCATGATGGATCGAGCGAGAAAAGGGAATGGCAGTAGAAAAGCATGCTTTGACCACTTTGATGGACCGAGAGCTACAAGACATACTGAAGAGATAATTCGCCCATAGATGGATGATTGTAGATGTAGTGAAGTACACTTTGCTGCCTATCTATGAAGTTATGTGCTACACGGGTCCCAGGTGATTTCATCAACTAAAAATTAGATAATCTTTATTGCACTTGGTCTGATTTTTGCAGTTTCTCCCCAACGCGTTTCATAGAGGTAGAAACACATACGGTTCTTCCTCATAGGCAACAGACTTTAGGTGTTCCTTCACCAGTTGGTGCTACCATTTTCTTCTTTCCTACAGCAATTGGGTCAGGTGGGATCATTATCTAGTTGTCCGAGTTGCAGTTCATGAATTCACATTAGAGTGTGATCAACATTTTGCATGGGATTCAAACCTGAGGATCTTGTACAGCCTGGCACCTAAAATTGAACCTTCAAGAATGGCATAGACGTCAAAGTTCAACTCCGCCAGCTATGCAAATAAACCAGAGAATAGTTAACAGAATGGTGCTCTGGTTCCAATATAAAGATCCATTGGGGGAGTACTCATTGCATTCCCTCTGCATTCAGTTACGTTTTGATTTTGTTCAATAGCCTTGACTATAGAGGTTTTGTGATTCTGACATGGGCATTCTGATTCTGTAGCTCAAACCAAAGGGGCATCCAAAGTGTCATCACTCTGCTAGTAGCGTGTTGACTCTTCCTCTAGTCATTATATATAATACAGCCATCTTTGAGTGGGGAAGTGAGGATGCCACATGGGCGGCAAACATCAAGACTCACCTACCCTTCCCATTTCAATGGCAACCTTTTGGCTTTGAGTTTCTAAATGTCCCTTCTTACATGTAATATGTAAAATTATTTTCAACAACTGTCAAGCTGGCAAGTTCCAATATTCAGTACGACGAGTAGTTACTCCAAAAGTATCAGCAACAAAAGATCAGACACTTTAGCTGGAGGTCTAGCAAACCACACAATGTCATGGTACATGCTATTGTCATTTGAATCCATGCTTCTAGCAGGAAGCTTGCTAACCCATTTGCTAAATGGAAGATACAACTCGTCAGAAAGGGGAGAACTTTCAGTTCAGCCTCCTGCAATCCAAAATGAGATTTATATAACGAGATTCTCAGCACAACTTTCCCAAATTAAATCGAGCAGCACGTTAGCATTGAATGCACAACAAGGGATCGCATAAATCCTTCGCAATCTGGAGATCATATTGAAGAGCCCAGCATTCAGCCATCGGATATTTGGAGTCCCAAGAGGGCATACAGTTCTTTGCCCTCTTCTCATTGCAGCTTTCTGCATATACAGTCAATTTGATTTCTTTTTTCTAAAAGGGCGATCACGCAATAGAAGAGCCTTAAAAATCATTTCTCTATGATAAAAAAAATTGCTTAAAATAATCATGAGTGCTCTTGTCCAAATCTTGACACGAGGAAAATATCTTTCCTAGTCCCTTGCGTCTCTATGTACATAGAAATATGCCTTTGTGCATCGCAGCCTAACTTGAAATGACTCAGCGGCTTAATCCAGTTGTTGACTGCCCATAGCATTGCCTTGATACACAGCAACCCAATGTCTAAAATGTGCTGTAGTTCAATCTTATGAGTCGATTGATTACAGTTTATTGAAAAAAAAAGGCTAAAGAGCTTATGATGGGATTCTTTGGTAGTGGGTTTTCACTGCCGTTAGTGCTTGATCTAGCTGTTGTTCTTTGAATCAGAGTAGGAAGAATTAAATCAAGGGAAATGATATTTATAGTGTCGTAGTTTGCTTCTGCTTCTTTGAAATCATAGTTAAATGCATACGAGTACTGGAAGGGATGGCTGCGTAAATGGAAAAAAAGAATGGCAAATGAACCATGAAACTGCTTCTGAGTTTTAGTGCTCAGAGGCCGACTGCGTCTATGTACCAGACCACATGCTCGATGTCATGTTTGAAGTTTCTGCAATTTGAAGCCTCTGAATTCCTTAGCCATAACATTCTTAGTGTATTCATACAGAAATGTCAAAAAAAGGTGATCTCAGTCTGAACTCATCCATGTGCTTATGTGCTAGTTCACTTATATGCACCAGGAAATGTACGTTGAACATTCTGAGATAGAGAGCATGAGATACGTTCTAAGAAATTGTTTCTCGAGCAATATGACACTGAAAAAGGAGAAGCAAGTCTCCCTGTTTCGTCCTAATTCTTCTGGCAAGCAAGCGACTGAGCAACAGGTTTAATCGCTGCACTAAACAAAACAAGCCACAGAAGAGACGTAGAAGTTCATGAGTGGAAATTGTCAAAGGGGTACAAAAGGGGTACAAAAGTGGTACACATCAAGATCATGATATTCCAACGGACTCCACCAATGAATTTTGTATCTCCAAGTGTCAAAAATGGATTTTACCCCCAAAAAGCACACCCTTGTTGTCCTCTCCAAGGCTCTGCTATAAATACAGAATCAAGATTCTGATACCCCCTCATCACAAGCAGCTCCAAGCTCTTCTCTTCTCCAATCCATCCATTGTCTTAACAGATACTAAAGTTATGGGTTGTCAACCGAATTTCCATAGCAATTGCTTGCTCCTCTGTTCTCTCTTGCTTTTGCCTGCGATATGCTACACTCAAGATTCATTCGAACCCTCAAGAGCCACCTACTATGGAAGTCCTGACTGCTACGGGACTCCAAGTATGCTCACTATTGCTTTCACGAGGATTCATTGAAAAAGATGCGCACAGCTAAAAAACTAGACAATACTAAAATTAACAGTTATATTTTGAGACACTTTTTTGCTGCACAACAGCATTCATGTATGTTTGCATATGAGATGGTGCAGGTGGAGCCTGTGGATTTGGCGAGTATGGGAGGACTGTGAATGATGGGTACGTGACAGGAGTCTCGAGGCTCTACAGAGATGGAAGTGGCTGTGGTGCTTGCTACCAGGTTAGCACTCTCTCAACCTCAAAGCCCGCCACAATGAAATTTCAGCGTCCTCTACCCGAGCCGTTTAGTTAATATCCTAGATAATCATCTTAAGTTTCTCCTGAGACTCTTACGATGGGCTCAAGTAATTCCTTCGTTTAATGGTGTTTTCCAGGTTAGGTGCACAAAGCCCCAGTGCACCGACACCGGGGTGAACGTGGTGGTGACGGACTATGGGGAAGGAGACAAAACCGACTTCATCCTCAGCCCTCGGGCCTACGCCAGGATGTCCCAGCCGGACCAGACCGCAGAACTCTTTGCTTACGGTGTGGTGGATGTCAAGTTCAGGAGGATCCCGTGCCGGTACTCGGGCTACGACCTCATGTTCAAGGTCCATGAGCACAGCAAACAGCCGGATTACCTAGCCATCGTCATCATCTACGTCTCTGGCCGGAACGATATCACTGCAGTGCAGCTCTGGCAGGTACATTCAAAGCCATAGCTCTGCTCGAGGAATAATGCAGAGACTTACTTCGGTTTTAACCTTGGAAAGATCTGAACTGGTGTCTGATCTTGCTTGTGTTCGGAGCAGGCGGATTGCCAGGAGTGGAGGCCGATGAGGAGAGCATTCGGTGCCGTGTTCGACACGGCCAGCCCCCCGAGAGGCGATATCAGCGTCAGGTTCCAGGTCAGCGGGACCAACGGAGTGACCTGGGTCCAGCCCAAGAAAGCGATCCCGGGCGACTGGAAGGCCGGGGCCACCTACAACACCGACGTTCAGCTCGACTAATAGGCAAACAAACCTCTTCAAGGATCCTCGATTCTGATACACATCTGAAGAGAATCGGGATGGTGGTATCGCCATATTAGTAGTACATCAAGATTACCCCGTTTCCTTAGTTTCGTATGATGTGTCGTCTCGCCGGCCATACAGTTCAGGATTATCGTACTTTGGTTCTGTCTTACGTGTGTGCCAAAAATAATCAAATCGTGTACCCTCTCAATATGCAATTAGGATGAATAAAATTAGAAGATTTGTTTTTGGCAATTTTCTTATCAAAGACCCATGATTGATTCAAGTCATCAAGCACTAAGAGTAAAAAAAGGTTTATGAATTATAATTTTTAAAATTCATATAAATATTTTTCTGGGTAAAAAGAAATTCAGTCTATTAACTCAAAAAAGGTGGTGGAATTATTAGATAATAATAATAATATTTTTACAAAATAATGATGGGACGTAATAAGAAAGAGCGGGAAGCGGGAACTGTCAAATGGAAACCCTAAGTGGGAAATTTGGTGCGATTTCGTCTCAGTTATATCTCCGGAGTCCTCGATCGGAACCCTAATCTGAAAGGCAGACGGCTGGGAATTTGACGTTGGAGATGGAGTCTGACCCGTTTGGTTTCATTATCGATTGCTGCCACATCTCCTCCTCCCAGGAGGAAATCCTACGGACATGCCCCTTCGCAGTAGAGCCGGAGATGCTGTCCGAAGACGAGTGCTCGGATACAGGCGGAGCTGAGGTTGAGTCCACCGGAATGATCATGGCTTCACCTCCGGAGAGTGCTCAGGTAACGCGAAACGACAACCCTACCCCTCAGGAGACGTACCACACTCCGCCGGAGGAGTCAGCGCCCCCCAGCTCTGCCAGCGGAGAAGATACCATCCTCCACTGGGGTTACAAGGACAACGAGAGGGCCGTTGAGTTGGGGAGGGATAGCGATCCGGGACATCCAGAAAGGATGGATAGGACCGCTTCGGAGGTTCACGGCCTGGGTTCGCGGTTCGAGATCGAAAAGGCTAGGTCTTTGAAAAGAGGCCACGGTTCACATGAGACTCTCTCAAAAAAATACAGACTTTCTGAAACAAATGAGGGCTCGAGGTGGCTTCCTACGGAGGGATCCAAAATCATGGAGATAAATTTGCGTTTGGAGACTCCAGATGCGCATGCATGCATTGTAAAGGAGAAAATAAAGGAGAATTTGGAGAAAGCTGTGGAGAGTTTGAAGGATTATGGGTCCACTCTTCGGAGAGAGATTAAAATCCGGGAGGGAACTTCAATGAAGGGGAAGCTCAACTTGAGCATCGAAATTGATGGTGCTCCCAGCATTACTGATCTCAAGGAAGTAAGTGATAGTAAGGATGGTTTGGGTCTTAAACATGATGATAGACATAATGCAAAGGTTATCGGTACTGACTTAGACCAAATAGATTGTAGAAGGGAATTAAAGAGTGCAGCTAATATCTCAGGCTTCCAATATGGTGGAGGAAAAAATCTTCCTTTGTGCAACAGGGGAAAGCCAATAGCTGTACAGGAGACAATTGACATAAGAAGTGTAGAGCAGCAGAAAGCTCTAGCATCTGATGATCGACAAGGGGAAAGTTCCACTGAAATCAACATTAGTGTTGCAAATGTTCAGAAGTTTAAGTGTGATTCAGGACCTAAAGAAGCTGATGAAGATAGGAGATCTGTGTCTAATGCAGCAGTTATTCGCACGGTTGTTGCGGAGATGGATTGTGCTAGGGGAGTTGAGGGGGTTGAGGATATTGAAAAAATCCGGGGCAACAATAGAAAAGCAATAGCTGAAAGTGAGTGTATTGGCATAAGAGTGGAGGATAAGCTCAGAGCTCAACTCAATGATGATCATGAAGGGCAAAGATCTGCAGTACCTAATGTTCAGAAGGATAAGGATGGTTCACAGAATAAAGAAGCTGATAGGGACTATTGGAGATCTGTAATTGATGTAGATGTGATTGGCATTGCAGGAAGGGATCGTAGAAGGGAGGTAGAGAATGTCAAGAATAATGAAAAAGTCAGGTACAACAGAGAGAATGATCCTTGTTCGCTCAACAATGGGAAAGCTGCAGCTGGACACAAGGAGATCCATGTAAGGGGTGGAGAAAGGCTGAAATCCCATGCCTGTGATGATCATGAAGGGCAGGAATCCATGGAAATTAACTACAGCATTGAAAATATTCAGAACATGCGTGTAAATGGCAATAAATCTGACAAGTCCTCTAATGTGGGAGGGTTGCGGATATTGCCATCATGTGTTAATGAGTCGGTTCAACATGTGCCAAGAAGGGTAACTTCAAAAGCTTCATACCATCCACCAAAGTTCAAGGAGATTGACATTTTTGACGTGCTTAAACAGGTGGCAGCAGCTTGTGAAGGTCTTGATCTTGAGCAGGGGAGCCTTTTAGATTTTGCTAAGAAACAAGGTATAACCTTTCCCCGTCTGAATTCCTAGCCAAAAGAAGGGTTTGTACCTGGTACAGAAGATTAGAGTCCCCAATAGTTTGGTATTTTGGTCTTGTAGAATCTCTGCTCTACTTTTGACAACATGCCTTGAAGTAGATGACCAGTTAAAGAAATATATGGTGGTGATTCTCTTGCTGTATATAGCTGCTTTTGTGCGGGAGTTGTATACCCCTTTTGTTAGTGAAGATGAACTCACATGGCAAAGACATTTTGGCGTGACAGTAGTTACTAGTCTTTTTTCATCCTTGTATGTACAGCAACCTTTTACTTATAAAATATTGCAGATGTTGATTTGCCTTGTTTGTATATTCAGCTTGGTATAGTATTTCAGCTCGAAGTTGCTCATTCCTTGTACCAACTGATTATGTGCTGCTAGCAACTTAGTTCTTCCATGTAAAGCGATCTTGACATTTGATTCAGGCAATGGAGTTACCTTCTGTTGTAGGAATGCGTATGATTGATCAATGACCATTAGTTGGTTCCTAAACCAGACGTCCCCTTAAGGTGCATTATCAAAACAACAATTATTAAAAATGCTTTATAAGTCTTTGGGATCAGAATTCAGATGCCTTGAGAAATTACTGAACCTAACTGAGAATTAGAATTTCACATAAAAGTAGTTGAAAAAGCAGTGCCTGCTTAAACAACAAACAGTAACAAGTTTCTCTGTGAGGTGAGTGATTGAAATTCCATATGGGATTCTGGGGATTACTCTCTTCAGCATTCTTGAGCTATGTTCTAACAAGCTGCAGTTATTGGATACGAAAAAGCTAACCCAGAAACATCCTCATCATCTCTGAGCTCAAAAGCCAAAATCCACTATGAAGTAAAACACCAAGCCTAATTTACAAACTTGCTTGTATAGTAACCTCGTGTAGAGTCATAATGTTGATCATGCCATAGAGAGTATGACAAATTTTTTATTTGTAGAGCCAAATAGTCAGGATCTGATGCTTGTAGTAGGTTTGCAGGAGCTCTTCTGCAGGAACGAGCTGTTTGATGGCACGTCAAAGAGTAAATCATGATCGCATTTTTTTTTTTTTATCAAAGAGCGCAATGAATTGAGCACCGAAGAATTACCATCAGCCAGCACCATGAAGAGGCTTTTCAGGCTGAAGCATCAGCTGTCACACACAGTTTGGACTGGTTTCCTTGTTCTCGAAGCTACCTTTCATGCACGCCCTTTTTGGGTTCATTGTCATCGCCTTTAGATCTGAAACATGTGGAAGATACGATGCTTAGAAAATGTCAGACAAGTTATAGTCAAAGGGGCCATTACTAGATATGGATGTTGGAATGGTCAATATAGAGAGATTGTGGATACATTCTCTGGATTTAAGCCTTTTCAGAATAAGTGAGATGTGTTAGTTCAAACTGCCACCAATTTTTCTTTTCTCTAATGGTCTTTTTTTCCTGCTAAAAATTGTTCCGATCGGTACATGTTTAGTCATAAATTGCCGTTGAATTTTAAAGTCGGATCTAGAGGTAAAATCATTGTCACCTGACAATGAGTAAATTTTTATCAGAATATGAAGCAAACCTGGACGATTTGGCTTCTGAATGCCTCCTAATCTGTTTCCATTACCCAGCTTACTAGTCATTGAGCCCTGACGTCCAAGAGCACAATGCCCTCTGGAACTATTTGTACAGTCCTGAAGCAGAAATCCCAGCCATTATAAACATTTCCAGGACTGAGATTTATGCTCATCATACCTTGAGTCGGAACCCATTTGCATTTCAAGGAACTGAAAAAAGCAAGATTACTCAAGAGTCTGCAAGTTATCTGCTTGTTCTCCAGAAAGCTAGACATCAAAAGACAACTTCTGCAAGCAACTGCGGATAGGAATTCAAGTGAAAAATGGATCCTCAAGGGATGACATGGGATTGCAACAAGAATTGAAGCACATAAGCTGCAGCAAAAAGGCAGTTTTACATCAAGTATTAAATCACAAAATGCACTTAGTTTCAAGTTGAACTGCCTTACTAAGGAGAAAAAGGAAATGAATGACCTCAACAAATTTGAGTTAGACTATACTGTGAGACAATCTATTTAGGAATAGATACGAGCCAGACTGAATTTCCCAACTTTTGAAATAAAATTGACCCAAACAAACAAGCTAACTTCTGAGTCTAACTGCTGGTTCAGAACTAAAGGATACTTCATATGAGTGTCATAATCATAACTTCTGCGATCAGCATTGAGAAAGAAAAAGAGAGGCTGCTCCAGAAGGACACATTCTTCTCCTAAATTCAATTAATTCTGCAACTAAAATTGGACAACAGCAATTAACAGCCTCCTAAATAAATCAAATTGTATAATAGTCATGTGCTCGTTATTGATTCTACTCCAAAACCAGTTCCTCTTTTCAGAAAGACTCTCAAACTCAAAGGACAACTCCTATTCTCAATCCCCAGACAGAACCAGAGAATTTCTTGAACTACACGCTCAAGCACCCGAATCTCAATTCATTTCCTTCAGTTTTTTGCAATATTGGACATATTCATACAAAGAAGAACCCAGTTGCAATACATTAAATTCTAATGGAAAACAAATACAGAATACCCAAAGTAGGGAAGAGGAAAAGAAAAGAAGCTTCCTTTTTTCAGTGATGATTGGGGATTAAAGAAGAAAACGTTGGAGCAACAAGAAGTCACTTGTAACTCCACAGTGATAGCAAGGACCCTGCTTGAGCATCTCCCTCTGTTCTCCGCCAAACAAATTCAGGGAAAGCCCAGAGGAAAATATTAAGGGAACAGAATTCAATTAGCTGGGTGAAAGGGGAAAAGAAATCCTGAAAACAAAAGTCAAATAATTTAATCAACTGCTCTGCTCAAGCCTTCTGAAGGCTGGCCTGCAAACAACTCGGAGAGAATTCTTGCAGAAGGAAGCAAAAGTCAACACAGACCCAAAGAAGTTTTTCTGTGCCTCTTCCCACAAAAATCAGCAATAAAATTACTTAAGTTGAGAACAACAAATAAGGAAATATGGAGATTGAGATGGGCAATAAAATTTGTTTAGCTGGGAATCCGGAAGAACAATCAAGTTGGAATTAGAAAAGTACCATTTTTTTTAAGGAATCTAAGCAAAGGTAGGGGTGAAATTGTCCATTTTTGGTTGGCCGTTTGTGCGTCTCTACAGTCTGGTGGGGAGGTGGGTGCAAGTGAGACGTTGAAGCTTTTCTTCTCTATCCTTTGTTTGCTTTTACTTGGTTGCCATTCCACGGATGTCTTCCTTTTTTGCAATGGTGGCCTTGTTTTCAAGTCAATGCTTTTGAGTTCACAAAGTTAAGAATTGGTAAGATTGAACGATATAATTATTACCAGAACAACTTTCTAATTCAAATCCTAATAAGCCGGAGAGAAAACGGTAATGGAATTATTTCCCTTTCCTACGCTCCCCAGATTTGAAGTTCACAGAAGGATTTCAATACTTCTCTCTCTCTCTGTTTTTTTTTTAGATTTTACCTCTAAGTATACTTGTGAGATAACCGAAATTCTAGGAATGAACATCTCTAAGGAATTACGAATCAGTTTCATGCCACAACCGCCATATGAGACGAGGAATCTTCGACCTCCTAGAATTGAATTGCAACTCTGATGTCATATTGATCTGGGTGTACAACAGGTGTACGCTTAGAATAAAATGAAAGGCAGGCAAAAGTGCAGGGTCCTGCTGAGATGCATAAGGATGTTCTACTAGTGAAAGTTTGCCATAGACATCGGTGCAGAGCTGCTTGCATATAGGAGACTTAAATCCCAACCTAACCTAATCAGTTAAGATTCTTTGAGTTTATTTCGTATCACGTCTCTAATCGGCCGCCGCCTCCTCCTCCTCCTCCTCCTCCAGCGAAGAGCCTGATCCCGGAAGCTTTGGGTATGGTGGTTCCTCCGAACCAGAGTGCAGGACACGGAAGGCATCAGGATCACCAGTGGACTCAGGAAAATCTACATCGCAGGTGCCATCTCTGATCGGCTTCAACCCCCTGTCCGGATTATACTTCAAATTGCTGAAACTCCCAACCGAAGACGCCGGCACGATGTCATCGTCATCGTCGTCGTCGGAGCTTATGTCACCACCCCCTCCGATAATGAGTTCCTTGAGGGCCAGCTTCGCCTCTGGACCCTCTTCTCCTGCTTTCACTTCTCCTCCTCCGCCTCCCATATCTAGTTTCTCTTGGTCCTTGGCCTCAACAGCTGACTTCGCCACTGGCACCTCTTCTCCTTCCCTATCCTCTCCGTCCTCCTCCCCTCCTTCACTCACTTCACGGTGAGGGACAACGCGATGGGTCAGCCTATTGATTGTGACAGTCATGGAGTAAAGCGTCGGTCTCCGAACATACATATCTCCTGTCAGCAGAGATACGGCGGCTCTACGGATCTGATCGATGATAGGCTGGTGAAAGTTCAATGGGACTTCAAGTTCCATTAGGGAGTAGGAGATGCGGGTCGTGCCGCCGGGAGCAAGAAAGCCGCCGAGATACCCAGCAGTCATCGCGTTCGTGGTACGCCAGATGGCCTCCACGGGGTCTCCTGAACCATGGAGCTTTGTTTCACGAACCCAGTGATGAACCTCGAACGTTACGGAGAACATGGTTCTCACGCAGGGCATTGGCGGAGCAATTTTTGAGACCAGGGACTTGCATCGATCTTCGACAACGTATGCCTGATCAGAGGAAGAAGCCATTGAAGGAGGAAGCTTTTGTGATTGGACTAATGGAGCCACCTCTCTCTCTCTCTCGCTCTCTCTCTCTCTCTCTGTCTTCCGATCACAAGTCGCCTATGTTACAGGTCGAGAATCAAAACCTCAGCTTGTATATATACAGGGAAGAGATTAATCTTGCGAGTTCATATGAGGGGAGTATCTGACGGTATATAGAGAGTATCTTAAGAAATCAGGATATTGATTGATATCTTTGATGCTATTTGTATATATTGCCGTTTCATTATTTGATTCACAGTTTCCAATTTTTTGAAAGGAAAAAAAAGTATTAATTAATTAGGTAATTATTTATTTTTTACTCAATTAATTAATTAATTCAAAGTCATTTTAATTTTATCCTCAGATAAAATAACCCCTAAAATCTGACCCCACAAAAATCTAATAAAATTACTGCAATTACCTACTATTTGATGGTACTCAAAGTGTGTAATCCCTTTGATTTCAACAATATTTTTTATCAAATATGATTTTTAATTGTAGATATATCCGATTTGATTTCAAGAATATATATCATATTGCGTAGTTATAATTATCCAAGTATGTGTAATGAAGGAGGGGCATTGAGTGCAGAGAATTAATCTAAGATGAGGAGATTCTTAACTTTGTCAAATGAAATTCTTTATCATTAGGCCCAAAATGGCTTGAAAAATAAATAACAATCAATTCCAAAAGTTATGCGGAATTTTTGGTTTTTTTGAGTATATACATATAATAATATTTCATGGTACAACAAAGTCAACAACTATATGAAACACTGAAATTTTCAACCCACAATAGTGGACTCTGTTTGCAACTCTGATGCAGTTTAGTTAAGCCTTACTTTTCATCTAAGAAATGAAAAATTAACTTAAAAGGGAATTAATAAGTAATATTAATTTTATTTTAATAATTAAGATATTATAAATTAAAATTTTCTATCATTTCATTTTTTTAAAATAATTTTTCTTATATAATTGTAAAAAAAAAAAAACTCTAACAAAGGTATATTATAAATGTTGGTATGGACGAGATCACGTAGGTCGGGAGTTCGACTAATGAGTTCGACTAATGGAAGTTGGCAAGGGCCATCGACACAGGATGGCACTTACATATAGAAAACTTTGACACACTAATCATGTAATCAGATAAGAATTCCACAGGTTACTTTCCCATCATGCCTTCAATCCACCTTCGAAGAGCTCGACCCTGCAGGAAGCTTCGGGTATGAAAGTTCCTCCGAATCAGTGCCCGTCGCGTGGAAGTTGCCGGAAACGCCTACGGAGTTGAGAAAATCTATAACACTGGCGCTGTCTCTCATCAGCTTCATCAGTCTACACGGCCCATGCTTGAACTTGCAGCAACTCCCAGCTGAAAATGCCGCCACTGATTTGCCTTCAGAGTTTACATCGCCGCCGCCGCCTCCAATGTCGAGTTTCTCCGGGCCCTTGGCCTCGACAGCTGAGTTAGCCTCAGGCCCCTCTTCCCCCCTCCCCCCCTCTCTCTTCACCGTCCACTTCAACTCCTCCGCCCATGTAACAAGGCCAACGGGACCTGAAGTTCCGTCAGGGTGTTAGAGATGCGGGTCGCGCCGCCGGGAACGAGAAAGCTGCCTCGATACGCGGCAGTCGTCATGGCAACGGTACTCCGGAGTGGGTCGAAAGCATTTCCTGAACCAAGGAGTTTCGTTTCGCGAACTTAAGTGTTTAAGCTTGAAGGTTACGATCGAAGAACGCGGTTCTCACGTAGGGCGCCGGTGGAGCAACCTGTGAGGCCTGGGACGTGCATCGATCTTCGACGGCGTAAACCCAAAAGGAAGAAGCCAGTGAAGGAGGAAGCCTTTATGATCGAGTCAATGGAGTTCTCTGACCCTTTTTGTCTTCTATCATAAGAAGAATCAAGAACTCTTGTGTGTGCGGGTATATAATAATAGAATAATTTTTTTTACCTTAATTATTAAATTAAATCAATTTCATTGCACTAAATTCCCCATACCGTCTGCCCTCTTCCATTTTTGTCTAATCATTCCACAGTTTTGACCCTTTTTGTTGAACCTAACGACGCAGGTAAGCACGACTAAGCGAGATACATCCTCCAAACATCATGTTAATAACCTTCTTAGTTACTATTTCGAAACCCCAACAAGTACATACTCTTCAATTTCAACCATATTATTGTAGATGGTGAATTTTTCATAAGTATATATTTGACCCGATTCCAAAAATATATACAATCTCACCTTTTTTTTTCCTTTTTTATTCATGTTAAATGTAATTAATATGACATTATAATATAACAAAAATTCGGTTAATATATTTAATAAGTAAATTATTAAAAAATAAAAAATAAATATATT
>CXYZ01014963.1:783455-796281 GCA_900006705.1 Sonneratia caseolaris | reverse complement strand
ATATATTAAATTTAAAATATAAAAATAAAAAATACATATAATTTTTCATATAATTCTAGCAAATTGATTCAGAAATTATTATTGTTGTTCTCATTATTTATAAAATCGTTTCAAAAGGTAAATAATAATAAATAAACCTGAAAATGTTTAAGTATATTATATATTATTCTCTCTCCTTTTCTTTTTCTTTTTTTTTTTCCCGTGGGGGCGGGCGGGTGTGCTCTCCTTTAAAAACACGTTCTCACCGTCCGTCTCCGCAGGTCCTGGTTTCGTACTTTACCTTTGGTTCACATCTCCCTCTCTCCGGCGACGATCCCAATTTATAGGTCATTTCCTCGTCGGGGACTTGAATCCTTAATCTCGATTCCTGTTCCGATCCGTTAGAGCATTTCTCATCCATGAATCCCGAATAGTAAGCTCGAGTTGCTTCCTCTTGTCTCCCCATTGATCGGGCGTTGAATTTGTTTGTGTTTTCATGAATTCGTGAAACGCCCGGCTTCTGTCGGTTAAGATCTAGGTCATCTCGAGGCAGCTTCGTGGAATTTTTGGCTTTTCATCTCCGTTGTCGGTTCACATGTGCTGAGGAGCTAAACACTTTCGCTTTTTGTACCTGTAATTTTCTGGAATTCGTAGATCCCTCCAGGCTAGGTTCCAATTCGGTTTATTTTTCGTCTCAGATCTATTGACTAGGCGTATCGGCATTATTTTGGCATAACGTGTTTGCAATGATTTTTTATATTTACATGTGATCGTGCTTGGTTGTAGATGAGTTTTCTAATTTAGATTGGTAGAAATTGGTGCCAGTTTTCAGTTCGTAGAGGTATGACGTTTTCAATTAGTAGAGGTACTTTGCTATAAGGCAAAGAACTATAATGTTATAGGTCAACTCCGTTATCGTAGAACATAGAGCTGCAAATAAACTTGTAGAGCTGGATAATATATCAGTAGCGTCAATTATGATTATGAGAATGATGCTAAAGTTTTCATTTTACGATCATCTGTGTGTGCCTCTGTTATCAGCTAATATGATTACAACCTTTTTACAGATAGAGATGTACAATATAGAGCTAAATGTTCCACTGATGGCTTGACAGTAGTCAGTTCGAATGCTTACCTTAGTTTCAATTTATTATCTCGTTTAAATCATGTGCCAATTATTCTTGCAAACATGCTATTGCTTTTCCTCTTCTGGATGGTAGACTTTCGAGTTTTGATCTGTCTGCGATTGCTCTATGCAGCGATTATTTGTTTAAGCTTTTGCTAATTGGAGATTCAGGTGTTGGCAAGTCATGTCTTCTCCTGAGGTTTGCTGTAAGTTCATTTACATCCCAATCTGTGGCATTCAGTATGATCTTAATTGCTAGAGTATCTCAGTCTTTATCTGTTCTGCCCCCTTTCTGTTAAGGCTGTGTCATCTGTTCTCCTCACCTTAATCCTATGATCAATGTCTTGTTTCATTTCTTTTTTAAAGTTTTATTTTTTCCCCCCGAAGTACTCATGCCATTCTTTACTTGAGTAAGACATGTTGAGGATGGTTTTAATCTCTAGTGCACTGATGATCTTTTTGTATCTTTTTTTGCAATAGGATGACTCCTACCTGGAGAGCTACATCAGCACCATAGGAGTTGATTTTGTAAGAAGCAGTATATCTGGAATTTTAAATATTAAATATCTGGCAGATAATATTTTTACGGTTTTACCCCTTTCAGCAATGATTTTATTAGTGCAACTTTATATACATAAGGATAAGAAAATGAACTTTAACACGGACCTTTAACATATGGCAAGAATGATATATCGTCAGTTTACTTCGATGCTTACTATATATAATGGAGATCCCCAAACATTTGTTAAATCTTACCTTCTTTTCTCTATTTTGCGTACAGAAAATCCGCACAGTGGAACAGGATGGGAAGACTATCAAACTGCAAATTGTAGGTTTTGTTTACTGCATGTCCTTGGAATAATATTGTTTGATTTAGATTTTGTTGATAGCTGATGATTTCATCTTTTGACGTTTCTATGTGAACACAGTGGGATACTGCTGGTCAGGAACGGTTTAGGACAATAACTAGCAGTTACTATCGTGGGGCTCATGGCATCATTGTTCGTATTGCATCTTTATAATTTTTCAGAACAGGTTATTCCCAAGTTCTGTATATGCAAGGGTTCACTTGTGAATTATTTACTCTTGTTTTTAGGTTGTCTATGACGTGACCGACCAAGAGAGCTTCAACAATGTTAAGCAATGGTTGAGTGAGATCGACCGCTATGCTAGTGATAATGTGAACAAGCTCCTTGTGGGTAACAAATGTGATCTCACAGCACAGAAGGTTGTCTCCTATGAAACAGCCAAGGTAGTGTACAATATTAGGCAATTTATTCTTTTTGCTGAATCAACTATCCTTTCTCTTCATTGTGCTTATTATGGCAATTGCCGCCTGTGTACACTTCATTTAACCCAGCAATGTTTTGTTTAGGCATTTGCAGATGAGATAGGGATACCATTCATGGAAACAAGTGCCAAGAATTCTACCAATGTGGAACAGGCCTTCATGGCCATGGCAGCTGTAATAAAGGAGAGGTAACAGTCTTTATGGCTTTTAAAACCTCCATATGAAATCAATACAATGTTCTCACCCAATTGAACCGTGCAAAGCATAGGGATCATGCATTGTCCTTCATCTGAATCCTTATTATGTGATTGGCTCAAGCTCAGATTACCGACTTAACCATGCTCTCTAGAGACATATTAAATTGGATTTTTTTCACTGATCTCTTCACAGTCCCTTCTGAGATTTCTTTAACCCCCTCCCCACCGTTTCTCCTTCCTGCTGTGGGTGAATTGACCTCGGAAAGTTTCAGGATGGCAAGTCAACCTGCTATGAACAATGCTAGACCTCCAACAGTGAACATCCAGGGACAGCCAGTAAACCAGAAATCGGGATGCTGTTCGTCCTGAGGACCCATAGGATCTTTGAAATTGATGCAGGAACTGCTGAATTGCTGGTGTGTTCTTTGTGGGTGCCTACCATTAGCGTGTAAGACTAGCCTCTTTCCCTAAACGATATGCATATTAAGACATAGATATGTTATCTTCAGTTATGTTGCTCCAAGTTATCCAATTCTTTCCTGTGTACCTGATCCTAAACATCTGTACAAATTAGGAGAATTTGGTTTACTTACTCGAAAATTTCAACTTTACTTTCTCTTACGTGGGAGATGGTCATCGTGTAATTACAGCATCAGTCGGTCGAGAAAAAGAATTAATGGTATGCGCCACGTGGATTAACTCACGTTTGAAAAGATTCTCTCATACAAACAGTTGATTAATGCAAATCTGGACAGAGTTAATCTGTGATATGAACTTGTGATCACATGGTAGCTTGGAGGGGTAGAGGAATTCCTTTACAATAGGTGGTCTATGTTAAAAGGCTTCAATGCAATATTTGGTCACAGAAGAGCTTTTCCCACTGGAATTGCTGATACGTTCAGACAGCACCAATGTCTTAATCTAGTTCATGACCAGATGCCAAGGGCCAAGTGCGATGTTCATCATGCATCATGATGTCCTTCCTCTCGAAGCCTTAGATCTTCAGATGCACGGTGAGAGCTTCATAATAATCGTAAGCTTGTGCCACCAAACTTGCGTCCTCCCAATTCATCTGCATTCTTGACTGAAAAATAGTCTCATTGAGCCATGATTTGCAGCCTGACTGCGGCCTACAGGTAATTACCCAACTCCAAAATGGATCAACCTTAGATGGAACTGTCATAAAAGTTAACGCAAATGATAAATGTCATGCTATTTACAAAAAGCCAACAAATTGTAGTCGACTCCACATAGATGATTCGCTTCGTACCAGATTCTTCAGTGACCTGATGGTTAACTGAATCTCAGCCAGCGCTATCAAATAGGCAACGTTTGCTCTCTATTGCAGCTCTAAGATACCAGGCCGTCACCAGTAGTCGCCACACGAGCAGACTCCATCCTTGAAGTGATGGAACCTCGTGGTATCCCTAACTATGATCTCCCTTCCTTCAATGGCTGATATATACTTAGTCGCGACATGACAGTCCCTACACACTCTCAGGTTTTTGAAAACCCTGATTGGAATCTCCGGCGGCAACTTGATGAGCCCAAAAGCAATAGCCAACTTCTCGCTGTGCCACAACAGAAGACGTTCCTTCTGCTCCTCCCCCACATCATGCAATGAGCACTCGAGGTTCGGTACATAACCAGCCAGCTTCATCCTGCTCCCCAATTCGTTGAGTTTCAAGTGTATCGAGCTGAGCTCTGGGTGGACACAGTCTCCTGATCTGAACTCGTGGATCCTGCTTTTGACCTCAGTCCAACTGTATCCCGGAGACTTCACCACCTTCCTCTCTCTCATTGATCGCCAAAGTACACCTACCCGGTCCCACTTGTTCATCGAAGCGTAAATGTTTGCTAGCTGAATGTAAGCGGTCACACTCCTCGGATCAATTTCAAGCAACATGTTGGCGGCAAATTCTGCAATCTCAACATTCTTGTGGGCTCTACAAGCGCCCAAAAGGGTCCCAAACATTGCCGGATGAGGTTTAAAGGGCATTTTCTTGATCAAAGCCACGGCTTCTTCTAGCTTACCAGCTCGACCAAGAAGGTCAACCATGCAAGAGTAATGGTCCGGCCCAACTTCGACCCCATAATCTCTAACCATTGAATTGAAATATTCCATCCCCTTTTCCACTAAACCCGCATGGTTACAAGCCATAAGAACTCCAACAAAGGTACTGGAACTTGGCTTCATCCCATCTTTAACCATCTCATCAAACAAATCCAGGGCCAACTTGCCTAACCCATGCTGTGCAAACCCCGAGATCATCGCACTCCAAGTAACGACGTCCCTCTGATCCATCTCGAGGAATACCTTCCAAGCACCCTTAAGATCTCCACACTTGGAATACATACTAAGCAATGAAGTCCCTATGGTCGTATCTCCGTACAACGGGGTCTTGCTAATAAATTGATGAACCTGCCTTCCCAGTTGTAAGGCCGATAGGTTACTACAGCCAAGGAGGACGCTACTCAAGGTAGATGAATTCGGCATCATCCCACAACCCATCATATGTCTAAAGACCTTCGACCCATCCTCCGATCGATTGTTCCCTACATATCCAGCGATGACTGCATTCCAAGTGACTATGTTCTTATTGGATATTTGTCTGAACAGCTTTTCTGCCTCTCCGACCATCCCAAACTTCATATATCCATTGACCATTGCAGTACAAGCCACCACACTCTTAACTGGCGCTGCCTCATAGAACTTTTCCGCTGAGACCAAGTCCCCACGCTCCACATATCCCGAGATCATTGCACTCCATGACACCTCATTCTTCTCGGGCATTTCCAAGAAAAGGTCGTGGGCATGCACCATATCACCGTTCCGAGCATAACCTGAGATCAGGGTGTTCCAGGATGCAGAATCCTTTACCGGCATCTTCCTAAAGAAGGCCAGTGCCTTGTTAACCCCAAACGAATGCAAGTAACAGCTGAGCATGATGTTGTACGAGACGCAGTCCCGTTCAGGTATTTCATCGAACAGCTTCCGCGCTTCCATGATTTTCCCAGGAGTCTTGGCGTAACCTGCCAAGACCGAGTTCCAGGTAACGGTGGTTCTGACCCTCATGCCATCGAACACTCTCCGAGCAGAACCAGTGTCGCCCTCTCTTATGTGGCGAACGATTTCCCTGTTCGACGCAACAATTTCGTCCTTCCAATCGCATTGTCGGAGGTATGATGTAGCCGAGGAGGAGGAGGAGGAGGAGGAAGCGTCCTCTTTACGAGGAGGAAGGGAAGCGGGCTGATGAAAAGAGGGATATAAGCCTGCCTGAGAAAGGTGGTCGGCGTCGGGATTTTGGGGCGTGAGGGCGAGGAGGTGAGAAGTTGAGTGGTGCTTACAGCTGCGGGAGCACGAGAGACGTAGGATCAGCAAATGGGGCTTTCCGCCACTTCTCACCATTACACTGCATGGTGACATCGTCATATTATCCCTCTCATCGCGTCCAGGAAAATAAAATCCGTGGAACAAATCTGTAGGATTTACACCGAAGAAAAAAAGGCAGGCAGAAGGGATCAAAATGGATCGCTAAATACTAAGAGAATATCATTCTTGTGTAATATTGATCGACTCACTCGCCCTCCAATATGGATTGATGACGATAAACTCTCTTCAAGAAACAGAAGAGCAAGTTCTGACTAGTGTGCTGGGAACATCAGCTTTTGCCACCAAGCGAGGGGAATCGCCCCAGATCTTCAATGGCTGGGACCGTTGTATTGTAGTATGAGTTACCGCCACCATAGCCACCAGATCTTGGTCCACGGCCGGGCCCCGACCTCCTGGGCTGTAGTACCTATCTCCTTCAGGAAATCGTTAATGCTCACAGGCTACAAACAAAACAGAATGTCAGAACCAGTAAATTTCGAATAGCATTGTCAGAGGTACGATGTAGCCGGGTTTATGGTTGACGTCGTGAGCAAAAAATTACATTAAAAATAATTAAATTAGATCATAATATACTCAAATCTTCAATAAGATAACCTACGTCACCTGCTTTTACTTGAAGGGGGAGGACGTATTCCATATTCCAATCTGATCTGGGTGACTGCAATAAAAAAAAATGTTCTTATACACTACTTGTAATTATACTATATAGTTTTGAAATACATGCTCCGTCTATTTCGATGACAACATCAGCAACAACATTGGAAGACATTAGAAACTAAAATTTTATTTTATTTTATTGGAATTAACGTAAATACTGATGAGGTATCGTACGTTTGAAGAAAGATCGAAGAGAATCGAGTCTCAGAGCGGTGGTACGCACGGAAATCCGTCACGTGAGCCTTTCATAATCCATCCGGTTTCAACCTTTGAAGTCTCCATGAATCCTATAACTCAACAACCATTTCAGCTCGAATGAAGTCTTACTGTTGTAGCCAATAGCCTGCAACATGCTATTATACTCGAGAAAGTATTTTCACGAAAACAATTAAGTTTTGCATCAGTGCAAGCGGGCCTATCGATCCGGGCCATGCTAGCACGGGACACTATCTCTGGTGGTACGAAATCCGGGCCGGTACGGTTTTTCTCGGGGGGATCCAAAATCCCTTTGCCCATGCGTGGTTTTTCCACGTAACCGTGTCAGTTTTTGACAAGTCTAGGTATGAGGGCATGAGAACATACAAATTGGGCCAATATTAACCCAATGGGCCGGTTTTATTATACTGGGCTTAGCCCAATAATTGCATTTTGCAAATGCGACCCCCAGCCTGTCCCACTGAACACTCCTTTCCTCTTTGGTCCGGAGAGGAATGAAAAACAGACATTTTTTTAACTTCTTTTTTTTCATTTTTTAAAATAAAAATATATAAGAAAAGTAATAAAGGGCACAGAAACAATCTCGATGTTCTTGTTTTTACTCACATATATATATATATACACATATATATTAATGAAATTAACAATATGGATTGCCTATATATATATATTATGGATAGATGTACAGAATTACCTTTACATCCTGCTCTTACTATTGATAATTTCCTTTCTTTTCTTTTTTTTAATGGAAGATTCGAAAGAATAAAATCAATGGTGACAGACACTTTTAGAGTTACACGTGAATCATGGGCTGTCCCCCAGTACCATCGAGGTTTAGGGTCAATGCCTCGGCCTTCCTCGTATACAGTCGCTTCATGTTGGACCCTTGCTCCTGCAGCAACTTCAACAGGCTCCTCTTGGCGTTTGCTCGAAACGGGCACTCCGACGACGAGAACCCGTCCACCAGATGAAGGTAGGCCTCTAAGTCGTGGCAGCAAGCGGCGTCGGCGTCGGGCTTCAGGTACGGCGACATCCTCGTGTCCACCCTCAGCTCCGCCCCCACGTGGGAGTAGTCCCAGTAGTCCTCCACGACTCCTGTCGACCTGAGCTTCTGCTCGAGCTCTTCGCCGAGGAGCGTTCCCGGCACGCGAGTGACGAGGTCCTGGTTGTTCACGATCCTTAGAACCTTTACGTTTCTAGCACGGACCCTATCTGCGAATGCCTGGTTGCCGACACGAGGCCCGCCGAAGGAGAAGACGGCCAGGTTTGGCATGTCCGGAGTACATGCGCTGAGCTCGTCGGCCACCAACAGGGCTAATGCTGCTCCGAGGCTGTGACCGGTGACCGTGACGCTCAAGGTTTCGCCCTTGTATTGCTCCATCAACCTCTTCACCTCATCCACCACCGACTCGGCCAGGCTCGGTAGGTAGGCTCCGCGAGTTCTGTACAAGCTCAGGAACCCGCATTCCACCTTTGGTTGCACGTGGACAGCTTTGTCCTTGCAGGGGACATTGCTGTTATCGCCGTCGCTGCAATCCGCTATCGGAACTTGTTGGACGCGTAAATTCTCGGCCCACTCGAGGCATGTGGCGGTGCCTCGCAGGGCGATGACAATGTCCCTCCGCCCCATCCTCTGTATCTCCCTCCGGTCATCGCACACCGCCACGTAACCTATCCAGCTCGACCTTTGGCTCATCCAGTCCAGGTCGGGCGCCACGTCATCCACCCACTTGGGCAGCCCTACTGACGACGTGGCGTACAGGCTCTTGGTTACGGTATACGACCGGTCGGGGAGCGCAACGTGGCGCTCCGGCCTGGCCATTTCGGGCGTTGCGGGGCTGGAATGGAATGACTGGTAGGCGGCCTGCACGAGCTCGCCGTACCTCACGACCTCCCGGCGGAGGTTCTCGTCGAGCGGGTCCAGCATGCCAGCCCAGTCGTTGCTCCCGTGGTACTCCCGCCACCGGCTCCCGAAGTGGTTCCTCGGGGAATACTCCTGAGTCATCGAGAGCAACCGTTGGAGCCGGACGAGGTGGCGGGGAGACATCTCCTCCGCCATTGACACAGCGTCAGGGGGTGGCCAGATCCGACCCAAATTGAACCTGTCCAAGAATCCTTTCCCCACCTTTTTCTCCGAGAACGATGCCCGACCCCTGCCCGGGAGAGACCCACCAATCTGGGCCTCCGGCGGCTGCCGAATCGGAGCAGAAGACGTTTTCTGGAAGAGTCTGTCGAGGTTATCGAGGTGGAGCCGAGTTGACTCGGTGGATGCAGCGGTTCCAGTGATGGCACAGGTTACGGCTGTAGGATTGATACTGTTTGTCCTCGCGAAGGGGTTTAATAGCGACATTGTATGGGATTTGAAGGTCCCACTCCCGCTCATCCAGTTGAGGTCGTGAGAAGGCGCCACGGAAATTGCCATGGTTTCGAGAGGGAGAATAAAAGAAAGAAAGAAACAAACAAAGAAAGAAAGAAAGAATGGGAGAGGGAGGAGGGAGAGGAACGGGTAGGATAAACCGCGCCACCTTCGCCGTGCCTAGTCGACGATGGGAACGATGCCATATTTATAGCCGCTAAGCAAAAGCCCATATCAGTATCACGATTACTACTTACTGATTAAAGAAAATATGTCGATAAAATTTAAATGTATTAGTTAATCTTCGTCGTCGTGGATTGCAAAAAAGTCAAAAAGGTCGGAACGAAAAAGGCTCTCTGTGCACAGCCTTTCTAACTTTCAAATTTGATTTGTCGTGGAGTCATCATATATTCACATCCTGCTTGGACTGATGCAAACTATTGAACTTGTCCTACTTCCTTGTCACAAAAGTTCAAAGGACCAGTAATACCATTCCTCCGGGAGGGGTGAAACCTTGGGCATATGCACCTCCCATGGGATAGGGATAGCTCATGTGCCTTAAGTAGAACAACCCGTAGGCATATATTACAGCTCGATCGGTTATGGCGTGTAAGAATGAACCAATCGGTGGCCAATGGTCAGAATCCTGTGATGGACGATTTCTCTCTTTCGTGTGCGATGCGGAGCATGATGTAATAATACATTCATGACAAAGAAATCTCAGGAGTTCGACGAGTACATCAAATACAACGGGACTAAAGGTTTCAAGCCCGTCAGCGTCACGAGAGGAATCTATTTTATGTCGGTGTTGCCAGCCTATTGCCTCTCTTCTCCTCCATCGCCTCCGCCTCGTCCTCATTGGTGCTTGGAGAATATTGAACCATTGTTGCCGTGGCTGTTGACATTTCATCCTCGAGTGCCTTCAAAAGGTGAGAAATCTAAGGCCATCCCATAATGTCAAAATCATTGATAAATGTAGGTCAATGAATCTTTTTATCACATATAATATAATGTGTCGGTGAAAAGCGCTATATTTCATTGGTATAATCCGGTTCAAACAATTCAACATATTCCCTTTTTTTTCTTGTAGGATCTATTCTGATTAATGAAAAAAAAATCATAGTTAAGATATTTTTGAATTTAAGGGGACCCATCTTCATTCCATGTGAGTATCCTGTAGTGCCCCTACCACGATTCTGTGTTTGCTGTCATGGGCAGATGCAGTATCGGTGAATTATGTGACAAATTTTACTTTATTTTTCACTCATGCAATGTAGACGCCTACACGTTGACCGAGTAACAATCTCGAAATCTTCCCTAAAATGCACCGAGCAATCTCTTCTGCGTGGGAATAGCTGGCAAATATGCAATTTCTTTAGTTGGGACCTGCCTTATTCTTTATATTTATCGGTTAAGGCTACTGCGCAATTTAACAAATTTTATAAAATAATATTTGATCTTATTATTCGTCAGTTGAGAATTAAAGATTTTAAAAGCAAAACTTGTCTGACATCAATGAGATTGACTTGAGAAATGGGAATTGCCTCTCCAATGTAACCCGAGGACCACGAGTATGATATTCTAATTTAATTCACACAGGAATGCAAGGATGAATAAAATAAAATAAAATATGCATCAGGTCAAACTCATTCTTTAGCTATAATGTCAACCATGTGTGAAGGTGGTAATTTAAGAGAAATAGTGTCCGATGTGGTCGTACTATTTTCGATCTGATGACCGAGAGGTTGTAGGTAGTTAGGAGAGAACTATACCATCACTGGCCACGTGAAGCTGATGTCTAAGGATCCGGAATCGGTCTCGAGTAGTAGACCATTGGAGGAACAGCCTAGAGGACCCCATGATCGAGGGTCGTTGTCGTGTGTCGAATATCACGAGGGCCGTGCGTCCCACATGGATGGACCTGTAGGTGGGGGGAAGGCGGGATGGATGCTAATAAAGTATGCGTTGACGAAGCTTCCAAGGCTGAGCCAACAGAGAATCCACACAAAAAGTTCCAACAAAAAATGAGCCATTTCCGACACTTCAGGCCGCCCGCAGTGGAAGCACGCATGCAGGTGTCTGTCGGTGCTTAAGTCAAGTCGATTCAGCCGTGCCCTCGTGTTTCATACAGGGCACGAAGTCGACCGCATTAACAGGACCGATGGATCAGAATTGTTAGAGCCGTGACTTAGAGCAGCGTAAGCGCGAATTTATTGGAAACGTGAGACATGGATGCCTGCCGGTGCTCGCTCCCCTGGATTGACTTTGATCCTCCCTCCGTATCGTCATCACACGGGCGTGGCAATTAAAGATTACGGAGTTTGCGGGGGCGAGGGATCTGACGTTGGACCCACTTAATTTTCAAATTACTAGGCCTAAAATTTAATTTTTATTACTTGGCAAGATTTCTCGACCATTGATTTTTTTTAAAATTATAAAAATAATAATTATATTATTACTATATATAATTCATCAATAATTAGAATTCATTCGGAGCAATTATGAAATAAATTCTTAAAAAAGTGAATACGAAAATATGTGATTTGGGTGGGGGCTCTGGCTCCTCGGTTTTTCCAGGTCGCGCCCGACTTGTTCAGATGATTTTTCTTAGTCTAAAAAATAGCCGAATTTTATATAAAATTAAAAAAAAACAAAACAAATCTTCTGGGTCAAAATTTTCGAGTTTGGGTTTTCCCCATTTTTTTCCTTCCCCCTGGCGACCACTGTTTGGCTGGCCGACATGATGAACCAACGGTAATTTTCCAGTATTAAGTACAGGCAAGGGAAAACTGTAATTTCCTAAATAGACCCATCACATCACATCACGTGCGATTGGTTTTTTGTTTTTTTCTTTTTCGTTCAGGCGTTTTGCACTCGTAACTGCATTGCAAGGGATAATCAATGAGATTGCTATAATTAACACTAATTATGATAATTATTCAAGTAATTAACACACACACACATATATTCATTTGTTGTGATTTAATATGATTTCCCTCTTAACCCACGACGAGTTCAGACGATTGAGTAGCTTGTCGTCTTCGGTACTGAAACATACATAAGTGATATTCATGTGCTCGTTTGTCGGAAGAATTTCAACCGCTCCATTACTGTCATTGATCCGAGCAACGCCCAGAGTCAAACCTTATGTTGCTTGCAAGTGCCGTCCGTTGATTTTTCCTCCTTTTTTTAAAGAAAATTTTAACTTTCACCAGAGCTGACAAGAAAATGGAGACAACTCCATTTTAATATTGGTGAGTGTTATTTATATAACTAATATCCAGTATTTTATCTCCGTAAAAAATGCATTTATATTGTTGCCCATCATCTTCAAGGGGGAAAGGAAAATAGACGACTTATTGCATAGTTTTTAAAATCGGACCGGGCCGGGAACCGGTCAAGGTATGAGTTCATAGGTTGGACCGGTGGTTCAATGGATTGAATCGCATGTTTAATAAATAATATTAATAATATAATATTCTAATAAATTAATATAATATTATAATTTAACTATGATTTATAATCAAAATCATTAATATAGTTATAATCATAGTTTTAAAAACCGGACCGGGCCGGCCGGTTCGACCGGGAACCGGCCACTCACCCGATC
>CXYZ01014963.1:764288-778525 GCA_900006705.1 Sonneratia caseolaris | reverse complement strand
AATTAATCTAAATTTTATATTAATTTTAAAAAATAAATAAAAATTATTAAAATATAATTAATTACATTTTAAAAAATATTATAATTTTTTATTATAAAAATTATTTTCATACTTCCAACCCGCCCATTTTATTGACCTGAAAATCTCAGCTCGACTACCCTGCCAATTTTTGACGGGAGGAAGTGTGTATCGAAGACTACCGTCCAAATTCTCCAACTACGTTTTATCGTTAGGCTTCCATTACATAATTTAGCTTGCGTTAGCCATATTGGGCTTCAGTATTTGGGCTTGCGCGGAGTTTGCCCAATAAATTTGGGCCAATCATATATTCTTAAGTCCTATCGGTATCGAGATCGTTGGCCAACGCGCAGCTTCCAAGCCGAAGCTGAGCTCTGCAACCTCGAGCGCATACGCCCCCGCCGGCTCAACTCCGGTCAGGCCCCTTCTACCACTGCCCTTTCGATCTCAGTCAGCTCTGATTGGGTGATGCAGTTCGACCGTCTATTCTTTCTGTTCATGACGCTATTCTGGTTGTTCTTTCACCAAACTCGACTTGTATTCACCGTGAGGACGACATTTCTCTGCAAATTTCAGCCTGAGAAGGCTTTTGATAGATCTACATGGCGCTTCTGAGCTGAGCGGTTTCACGTGCCGCTTGGGAATTCGTCACTTATAGTTGCTGATGATTTCTCCGTTCTGACCCCGATGTTGAGTTTTTGAGCTGTCGTTTTTAGTAAGGGTCTTACATCGTTATGCCTTAAATAATTTGACGAATCACTTAGGCTATAGCATTTTGGAGGATAGTCATCACTGAATGGCAGCATTCAAAGAGCAGCAGATATTAGTTTATTCTTTACTTATGTTTCGGAGACTGCAACATTCATTCTCGTACCGGACGACCAAGAAACCTTAGCTGCTTTCATTTGTAATGTCTCTGTCAATTTGATGGGCATTGCTCTCTATTGACTGTGGAAGACATGGGATTTTATAATTGCATCCCCTATCCTTTCATGAAACAGATATCCAGTGGAAGTTTATTGTTAACTAGTTCCTATTATTCCTTCTTCTGTAGAAAAGACAATTTCAGAATTTCCTTGTGTACTCAAGCCCATCGGGCTCTAAGACATTCTCCATAGCCATGTTAAACACATTGTAATTTTGATGTTTCATTCTTTCTGCACTCTTGATGACCATATGGTTGTCCAGTTAGTGAGTGACATCTTAGCCATGCAGAGAGTATGCCTTTCTTGCATATGTCGAATAATTTTTTACACTGTGGGCATTAGAGGGTCGTGATTTTATGCCATCATAATAAAGTGAATATTGATGATCATGTACTTACGGACGGTCCAGCAAGCAAATATTGTCGGCTCTTTGATTTTGAAGCTGGTCTGTTTTCCCAGTTTTCGGCTACAATTTCAGTTCCTCTTATGATTATGATTAAGCAATTATCTCTTTGCAGGTTTGCTTGTAATGACAAAGAGGTTTTTCTGGTTGGGACTAGTGCTTTATTTACAAAAGAACCCTATTGCTTGGGCCTTCAACCTGAACCCGTACGGTGAGTGCCTACAGCAACTGACTCACATAGTTTTTCATTTTTACCATGACAGGATGCAGTTGAATTCGTACAGGGTATGATTGAGGGAAATTACGTCTCGCTTGACTTCAATGTGATAGCTATGTCAAGGAAGGCCGGGGAAACTCCCAAGGTAGGCCATTTTTCAAGCCCAAACTAAGCATGTCTCCCTGCTTTAATATCTCAAATAGGAACCTCTCCCCTTCATAGTCTCTCTACCAGTTTGCAGCCCTACGCGCATATAATCCAGATAAAGATTTAGTTCTCTGGGGGCAACTGCACTCCAATATCTATACATGTCAGCAAACTTTGTCAAATGCTTCGTGAGTTCGTGCTGAATCGGGAGACGTCTCGTCCAAAATTATGGAAAGTATATACGTGGATGGGAAAGATGAAATTTCATTAGAGTGATAAGAGGTAGCTGGATTGGGTGGAATTCAGACCTACTAGAAAGTCGGAAACTTTCCTTGGGCAATCTTCAGAGAGACAAAATGAACCGAGGTTTAGCCATCTATGGTATATGATTTACGCGTTGAAAAAACAGTTGATAATGTCAGCGACCATCGGATAAGAACAATATGAAAGTGAAGGTCGGAAACTGCTCCCAAGTCAGAGGTGGAATCGTGCCCGCTGTTTTTTTTTTAACGGCGGTCCTTCTATGGCTTGAAACGTTTTCTGACGCTAATTCGTGAAGCCCAGGGTGCAACGGTTTCCAGTACTTGGATTCATTCCCTGTCCAGTTGAGCCGAGATGCATGTTCGGGTTTGAGACGATGACCGTGATCGTGTAATACTGTTTTCTCGGCAGTTTAAGCTGTTCCTTCTCGGGCATGTCGAACCTCCCAAATGTTCTGATCGAATATCGCCCGGATTAGGGCGGAATCTACTTTTGTCAGCCCTAAATAATTCCCATGTGATGAACATGGCCCGTCCCTCATAAAAGGAACGCTCCCCAGAAGCCGGAGTACGGAATTGGACATAAAATCAGTAATTTGAAGATCTCAAGCATTGGGCACTTCAGGGCTTGAGCGAGACAGGCAGAGATTAGTTTCAAGTAATAGATTAGAAGTAATCGGTGGTGTCACATGGAAGATCTCGGCACGCGGGTGTTGTTTGAAGCCTAATCTAAGGGGGAAGGGGGGGGATTCGATGTGGATTCAACTCTCTGACCGTTCGTGTATCCGAGGATCATCAAACCATCGAATTCGGTAATGTAGACGTTTTGAGACGATGTTTGGTCATTTGGTATTTTTCGTCAGCAAACGGTGGCCCCCGTTCCGTGTTATTCCCATAATACAAGCCCTTTTCCCTTACTTTACAACTCGTCGGTTCCATTAGAATGGACTAATTTATCTTCCATCGAGCCCGACATCAATATAATGAACGTAGCAGCATAGGTGGTGGGATTCGCCACGTCAGCACACGGTAACCAGCAGCTGCTCTTCATCTGCTACACGCGGCCCACCACTCAGGCCCCAACTTGGCATCTATCTGCGCCGCCATCCCTTACCATGCCGACCGCCGCCTGGCCCTCCACCTTTCTGCTCCTCTTCGTGGCCCCTCCTTGTCCCGATGAGTTAGATGAAGACGAAGAGGACAGCTCCGGGGAAGATCTCTTTGAGGTTACCCTCACGGGCGCGGGCTCGCCCGAGTTGATTCGGAGTGGGAAATTCAGCAGGGCCCTCGAGCCCCGCATCTTATATGCCGCCCGATCATAGGCCAGTGCCGCGTCCTCTGCTGTCTCGTAGGTCCCGAGCCAGACGCGTGCCCCATTCTTCGCTGGGTCACGTATCTCCGCTGCGAACTTTCCCCACGGCCGCCGCCTCACCCCCCTGTATTGCCGCCCCCTGGACGGAGCTGTCGCCACCGCCGCCGCCGCCGCCGCCGCTGGGGGCCCCGCTCTCTCTGGTAGCGGCACCGACATGACTATGTCCTCCCGAGAGAACTCAGCGGGCTCTGGCTTCACAGCTGTGACAATCGATGTAGAGTCTACAATCTCGGGAGCGTTCGATGTGGCCCAGCCATCGCGAAGGACCCCGTATAGGACCATGTCTTGAGGATCATCCTCCTTGAATGGGAGGCCGGCCACCATAGTCTGAGGAAAACACGGGCCGCCACCGTGATAATTCGTGCCCGCAACTGAAGTGTAACTCGAGGCCCCAAGAACAGAGTCCGACGACTCACCGAGTAAGTAGCTGCTTATCGACTCAAGAAGGGCTAAGTCGGCACGCTGCTGCAGATTGCGCATCTTCAATGCACGCCTTGTGTGGTGGTTCTTCACACGGAGAAGGAAAAATGATGGGGAAGGTTGAGATTTGTCTACCGAGGAAATGAGCCGTGAATGACTATACATATATATATACATATATAAACATACAATGAGGAGGAAGGAGTGGGCTCGTGATTATTCTTCGTTGACAGACCTTCTAGGAAAGTCGCTAACTAATATGCCTAGTGGGAATCGCTGATTGGAAACGTGTCCAAATTGCATTTTAAAGTGATCACTATTTTATTTATATATATATAATATTTTAATTTATTAGTAAATTAAACCTTTGAAGGATAGAGTTAGAAAACCCTAGAAAATTTATATAGAATATAGATAGATTCCATCTCATATAGTTATTGGGTCATTTTTTAGACTTGAAAATTTGGTCCTAGAAAAATCGGGACCCAAATTCCAGACTGTCCCAAGTTGTTCTTCTTGATAGATTATTGCGTTTTCTTATGTTCATACTGTGCAATTTTGTATTTTGTACCCCCTTTTCAAGGCACGGTTGTTGGATCTAATTGTTTGTATTTTTTTTTTGTGTGGTGTGGTTTCTGTTCCTGATTAATGGTCCAATTTGCAATAGTAAATTAGTTATATATGTTTTGTGTTGTGCTGCCAAAATTATATGTATAAAGTTTGTGATCGAGAAAATGAAATTAATTGTTTTGAATTCAAATATTATGACATCAATTTAAAAAAAACATGCAAAACTAATACATGGGACTTGGGCAACATTCCAAAGATACACGCTCAACATGTATGAATGTGCATTACTCAAATTCGTACGGTATAAATATCGTATAATAGTAGTATATGTAGATTATATTTGGAAAAAATAATAATAAATAAGATTATCGTGTGGATGAGCCTTGTCCGAAACAGTCCGACGGTGCCACCACTTGCAACTCTCTTCAGCCTTCACGGAAGCTGAGTTCCAACTTTCCCCCGTTCGGATTTTGTCGTCATTTCGATCTCCCCGTCTTCCATCTCCATTGATCCCAGTTGCCAAGCCCCCACCACTACCACCCTCCTTTCTCAGCACATGGATTCCCCCAACTTGTTTCTCACAAACGTGGTTGTGATTATTATTATTGTTATTTTATGTACGAGACTCTGAGTAGGAATATATAAAGGATTAGATTCATGAAGATTGAAGTGAAAAAATTTGATCGGCTAACTGTGATGGCAGTTAGCGGCAAATCACCTCCGGATCTTTCCTTTTCAAGAGATTGACATGGATGATGATGACAGGCTGCCAGTTACCATTGAAAAGATTTTCTTGATCGATGGCACTCCATCCTCGGTTACTATTGTGCTCATCATTGGTTGATGTCATGCAATTCGTCCCTCTTGCCCCTCTCCCCTCATTAAACAAATTGCATCATCAAGCGAAGCCCAATTTGATCACGAGAATCGACAGAACCTGATGAGTCCGCAATTGTCACTGTTTTTGCTGTTCTATATTGGACAAGTGACTACGGGTTTATTCAAACAGTGCCGGAGATTGCTTAACATAAGAGAAGATTTAGACAAAAGAAAAAAGGTGCAGCAAATATATAAAATGGTTGGGAGGCTTAAGAATAAGTGGGCAATTTGAAAAGTTTGTACATTGAGTTGGACAGTCCAAATCGAACCTGTGCAACGTAGATATTACTAGTTCTGTCTGGGTTTGTCCTAATCGAGATAATGAGGGGGAAAGTGTCGGTTGTCGCTTATATATGGTTGAGAAGGCAACATGGAATTATCCGAATCCAATCTAGGGAAGGCGAATTCTGAGGGGGATGAGAAGCGGGGAGGAATTGAGAAACCGAGGCACGCCGATGAAACACACGGGTACCCGATTTCGCAAAAGGATAACATTTAAATGTCAAGAGTCTCGTCATCGGATTACTCAAAACACAGTTGGGTGAGCTCGCAATTTTTGCTCGATGAGTAATTTAATGGTATGTAGGAAGAGACCTTTTTGCCCTATAAGAACGAACTCTCGAGCAAAGAAACCAATGCACGAGCAATTGAGACAGAAAAATTAAGCACGTTTTCTCGTGTGATGGCAATGGATGGATGAGTCGGGAGAGAGAAGGTTCTGCCTGCCCTCCCATCCGATGCATTTGAATGACGCAGCTTCCGACGAACCCAGACGACCGAATCCCTTCGGATCAGGAAGAGAAGAACCTCCGGAATTGACCCAACTTCGCCTTTAAAAAAAAACTACTTTTTTGTCGAGTTTGACTCTGAATTTTGAAAAGTCGCATAGTCAACAGAGACAGAGAGATAGATAGATGGACTTTCCATATGTGGCAACGATTTTTCTCGCGCACGTGCGTGCATGGCACACGCACGGGCCCGACCGCACCGCAATGTTTGAGTCTCTCCTACCACCCAACCACGCCGCCACCCCCCCCCCCCCCCCCCCCCCCGGCCCCAGCCGCCTACCCTTCCTACTTGCATGGCTCTCACGAGACGATAAAACAGCGGCGGCACGCAGCCCCCGCTGGCCCAATTAAATTAAATCGTAAAATATTTATTTATTTATTTTGGCAGCATAAAATATTTATTAATATAGTGATAGACATCAACTTATCTGCGTGCTGGTTCCGCTTTATCATGTCTTGTCATGTTTCTCCCCTTGTCTGTGGAAGATATATATATATATATATATACATATTAATTTTTAAAATCAGATTCGAGAATTTGTTAAGATATATATTTATCGATTAGATTTGATATTTAATATATTAAATTGTATATTTAATAAATTATATTAATAATTAATTAAATTAATATTAATTTATAATAAAAAATAATTAATATAATCATCGTACTAACCAAGTCTAACCTAAAATATAAATATAAATTTAATAAAATAAAATAAATATATTATAACGGATATTTTTATAAATTTTAGTGAGGTAAGTTTATTTTTTACCGATTCAATTAGGTTTACTTATTCGATTAGAAACCAATTAGTTTAATTAGAGTTAACCTTATTTATAATGTAATTTGGTTAATTCTAAAAATTGAATTGAGTAAATTATTGGTTTTTGGTCGAACCGATTGAACCGGATAAGCCAGGTCCCATTTTTAAAAACGGTGCTTATTAGACAACTGCTACATATCCTACCAAGATGGAGGTTAGGTGCCCCAAATATGGAAAATGATCCGATTAATTTTGAAATTAAATTAGTTAGAATCCATTACATTTTTCAATATCAACATATGCTGAAAATTTTCCGTGCTAAAGCTTCTCACTTCCTTTGTTCTTAATTGTTTATTGTAACATTCATTATTATTATTTAGGGCCGGGCATGCATACTAAGGACCTGGAGAATTGCAAGGGTTCGAAATCCATAAGAATCTAAGTCTAAGCTGCTTAAAATAGAGGGTATGTTGATGATCGGGTAGGGATTTAAGATCGGACGGCAGATTGAGGGACGCGCGTGTTCCCGTCAAATGGTCCAGATGAATCGCATCCATGCATGCATTAATTACGTAGCAATCAATGAATGTGGTTGAGCCTGTCTTGTCTATACGTAATAGTAGATCACCAAGTCGACGCCATGCTTGGATAACCCCGAACACACCACCACTCGAAGAATGAAAAATCGAAAGAGGGCTAAATTGGCGCATCATCGGGGCGGGTCTGAACTCAGGAACACACCTCATTTCTTTACAGCGTAGTTTTGGGTTGGGCCGGGCCAGGTATCGTGATGGCTTAATGGGAGGATCCGAGCTCGACGACCTACCCAGGCACAGTCCGGTGAGGATCGTCTCGACCAAGGACCGATCGGTTTAAATCCGGTCCAAAACAAGTTGGACCGAGTCCGGTCGAGTTTGCTCGGTCTCCGGTATTAATTCCCACATCCAATCATAGTTGAGGTCACGGCTGTAATTCAAAATGATTAACTGTGCACTCGATCGCCGGAGCAAATCCCCGAGGGCAGAGGCGTAATTTTATTGTCTGGAGTTAGAGTACGGCTGTTGCCTGATGGGCCCGAGAGTTAAAAAAAGGGCTGGCCCTAATCCATTTCTTGGTCGTCGAGGGATTCGGCATGCGGTCGGTCGGCACAGGCATTCGGCGCGGACATTTTTTTTTTTTGCTTCGCAGCATATGAAAACTGGATGGACTGGAAGCCGAAGCTGCCAATCTGAGAAAACGATCAACTGCAACAAACGGAATCTCAAACTCAAGGAACACCAAAGTCTTCGGGCAGCATTAAACTCTGTCTATCCAAAGTTCATCTGCTGGTTTTTCAACCTTTTCCCTCTGTAGGATAACCCACAGACGAAACAAAATAGTGGTGAATTGTCTAAAGTTTTCCATTTTCAAGCCTCCAGTCAAGGTCGATCTCCGCTCATTCCCCGTCGATCTCGGCAATTTGCTGTCCATGGCGCTCTAATTCTGACGTGGGCTGGTGGGTTTCCTTCGATCTGCTTCAGTCTCCTTTCTCTTGCTTCGGTTTTCATGGAACCATTCTGTTTGAGATTTGATGGTTTCGGAGGAAACGAGGGATAATTAAGAAAACATATTGCTGCTTTCGATTGCCCAGAAGTTATGTAGATTTCATTTGTACTTGAGCATTGTTGCCTATCTCAATTTTCTGCTAGGTTCTGTTCATGTTCCATGCAAGAATTTCCAATTTTTGTTCATGAACCCTAGCAATTCATGATTTTTTTTCACCACTATTTTCATTGATGCACCCGTAAAGTGAGTTCAGTATGTTTTGCTTCTGCTCCCGGGATATGGGAGCAGAGAATGAAGAGTCTCTACTAAAGCGATGTTCGCCTGTAATTTGTTGAACTGTGCCTCTTGTGTTTTTCAGGGAATCCTTTTTTGTTAAGAAGGTGCTGAGCATGTTATAGTATAGCTACAAATTGGAAAATTGCAGGGGCTGTACTGATTGATTGCGATGCGGTTGTTCTCTATGAGCTCGAGCACTGTTTCAAGCCCCTTGAAGGAAGTGGAAAGCAATTGTACCCTTTTGTATCTCAATGTCTACGATCTCACACCTATAAACAACTATCTGTACTGGCTTGGTCTTGGGATTTTTCATTCAGGCATTGAAGGTGATTGGGTTACCCATTTTTGGAATTATTAGACCAACTTGCTTCCTATAATGAACTATTGGAATTGTAAACTGATTGATCTTAATATTATCCTCATTTGATCTAGTGAACTGAGTTAGTGCTTTTGCTATGCGACTTGACAGTTACAATGAAATCTTCTTCTGTTGGCCAGAATATTTTCAATTTAATCGCAATGGCTGATGATGTGAATCATGTCCAACTACTTGGAGAGTTGGGGCAACTTTGTGCAATTTACAGATATATTACTCTTGAGTTATCTATCCAGCCCCTTTAGTAAGGATCCTCTTCAAGATTTCTTGAAACTGATATCCGATATTATTAATATTGCTTGTATTTACTATTTATGACTTTTAGCGTACTTTAAGACCAAGTTACTAATTAGAGTTCATGGTGTCAATGTTTTGTAGCTGAAACCTTGTAGGTTTTCTCATCGTGGATCCATTGTCTTAACAAATACATAATGGGTTTTGTAAACAGCCTATGGTCTGGAGTATGGCTTTGGTGCTCATGATTACCCGACAAGTGGAGTCTTCGAGGTGGAACCAAGAAGTTGCCCAGGCTTTGTCTTTAGACGTTCGGTCCTCTTGGGCAGCATCAACATGTCCCGCTCAGAGTTCCGTTCATTCATGGAGCACATTTCAGGGAAATACCTTGGGGACTCTTACCATTTAATTGCAAAAAACTGCAACCATTTTACAGATGAAGTGTCCATGCACTTAACAGGAAAGCACATCCCAGGATGGGTAAATAGACTTGCTCGATTAGGTAAGACTAAAGCTTTATAAGGTGAAGCGCCTATTTATCATCTTCTTGTCCATTGGTCTTTGGTGTCCCATTTAAATTTTGAAACACTCGTCATGTCTCATAGTCTGTGTGTAAATGAACGTCAGAACCGAGGGTTTTATAGTACTAGCTCTTCACCTGTTTGTGGACCTGTTTGGGGTTCTACTGTGCTATCTTATCATTATCTTACGACTGTTATTACATCCGTCTGAGCGGGGGATCACTTTTGACAATTTCAGGTTCTTTCTGTAACTGTCTACTTCCACAGAGCATCCAGGTCACTGCAATTACGCATCTTCCCGATTATCCAGCATTTTCTGGTAATCACTGTACTATAAGTGGACTACGCTACTGTTGTTTTGATTTATTAAGCTGTTGTCTGGGATCCCCATCAGCTACTGTGAATGCTAAACGAGAGTAACAAACTTTTCTTGACAATGCACAATTTCCTCTTGTTTGTGTACAATACCAACAGCCTCCCAACCCTTTTAGATTACTGCAGAGTCTTTCTAGGATCTATATGTCATTTGCTTATGAGTGTGATTCCCAACCTCTAGGGAGCGCATCCTTAGTGATGCTATTTTGTTATTTGGGATCTGAATTGAAGGAAATGAAATGCCCCAGCTAGACTGGGGAGAAGATCTACTATTATTCAATCTAATTTTTTCTGATGATATGCAAATGCAGATATTATTTCAGAATCAAGTGCGTCGTGTGTGAGTGACGGTAGTGAGGAGGATGACCCAGATCACCACCTGCTGAACTCACCAAATGGTAATATGGAATTCTTGCGGGAAAAATCAGTAAGACTGGCGAAGGAGCTGATGTGATTTTTCTTCATCTCCTCTCATACTTATATATATTTTCATTCTGGGTCTCTTATGGGACTGAGTTGCTGAAAAGATTTGCTGTGTGCACTCCCCAAAATAATTTGTGCCCGAGACAGACATCCTTTGCAAGTGTGTAACTGTTCTATAGTTTATCAATGTAATTCTTGCACGATGTTACCTCTTGTTCTGTGCAGCTCTTGTTTCGTTCAACATTGTAGCTACCAGATAAGATTATTTCCTGATGTTCCATTGTTCTCTTCTCAGTCGAGTCTCTGGACCCCTTGTTGGATTCTTCAACTGTTGTGGCAATTGTCTGGCGAAACCCTTTCATCCATTTGATTGTTACTGCATCAAAGAGGAGCCCAGCCTTCCCTCGTTTTTCACTTTCCGCTGAAAGATAATTCTCATGACAACAGTTTTGCTACCAAACGGCCAGTCCGAATCAGTGATATCAAGAAGCGATTCTGAGGATCACCTGAAAGTTTTCATGAAATCTTTGTTCACGTGATATATATTACTGGATATCTAAAATTACTTTAAGGACCGTGGAATTTTTGTTCATGTGGATGCCCCTGTCTGTTGCATCTCATTATGCATCCTGAACTTTAGGTTTTCGTCCCACTGGATGTCACGATTTTAACGTCTATTGGGAACTTCACGTGATATATTATTGGATCTCGCATATAATTCAATTACTACTGTAATTATCTGGCCCGCTGTCATTGTGGGACCAAAATAAAAAAAATGAAAAACCTCAGGGTGCATGTTGGATAATATGACTTTGGGGTGAAATATCATCCGAAGTTAAACTTGAGGGTGCAAAATAGAACTTGACCTTTACGAGTCTACCGGCGGGGGAACATTAGACGCGCGCCAACCGGAGGAGGGGAGATAGTGAGAGAAATGGGGTACCCGCACGATAGTCACGGTCACACTCTGGTGATATGTAAGAAGGCGGACTGCGGCGGAGCCAACTGTAAGGGCTGCGGCGACGCCTGCTCTGGCATGATCTACGGCTGCGTTGACTGCAAATTCTTCGTCCACTATTCCTGCCTCGTCCTTCCCAGGGAGATCTCCCACCCCGACCACCGCCTCACCCTCAACCACACCATTAGCAGCTTCAGCTGCTCCTCCTGCTCTCTCCCCCACGACGGCTTCAGCTTCCGTTGCTCCCACTGTGACTTCTCCCTCGACGTCCGCTGCGCCGTCCCTTCCCCAATCAAGCACAAGTTCCATCCTCACCGGTTTAGCTTCTTCGAAAAGGTATGCTCCTCCGTCGACCTATTATGATGTTGCCCCGCTTTAGATCAGGAAAAAGAAATCTAGGCATTCTTTTGCAGTGGATGGGGAGGTCCACAAGCTGCAATTTCTGCGGAGAGCCATGCGAGTCGCTCGTACTCTACTGCCTCGAGTGTCAGTTCGCTATCCACTTGCTGTGTGGGCCTTTGCCAAGATCGATCTGTTGCAGTTATTGCCACCAGGAACGCCTCACTCTCACGCCCTCTCTTGAGGGTGACGAAGACGACAGTGATGATGAAGGTTTTTACGCCTATTGCGATGAATGCGAGGAGGAAGTTGAACTCGGTTCTCGTGCTTACATCTGTAGACAATGTGGCGCCTTCGCTCATCTGACATGTGCTGTCGATCAGGTCTGTGCTTTGAACCTAACTGGGTCTCCTCTTCTTCTGTCCCCATGGGGGCGCGGGAAAGTCTCTATCTGCAGCAATTCACGGCAATTAGTTGAAGTATTGTTCAATTGTGGGTTGCATTAGGAGGTTACAATTGAAAGGTTTGACTTAATTTGCAAGCCTCTGAGAGGACTTAATTGCAAACAAGATGAATACTTCCTCAAGAGATCATGATTTACTTCTGCAATTAGATTTCTTTGTATGGGCAGTGCCCCTGCTTCTTAGCTGATGAATTAGTTGTCACTATCTCTCATCTTTGTGAGTTGGGATATTTTTCAGGTATTAATTTTGTTGAAAAGGGAACGTGCCGTGGAATTGACGGGTTTAAGTGCAGAAGCTGCGCAAGATGGCCAAAATGGTGAAGAGGAAAGGGTCGAAACCCTACAAGACATAGTGGATTCTTTTAATAACATTGAGAAGAAGGACTTGGATAAAATCCGCAAGAGGAAGGTGGCAGAAATTGTGAGAGTTTTAGCTTTCCGCAAAAACATGAAATCTTCCAGTAGCCATTCGCCATTTTTGGATGAAGTGTTTGCAAAGTTCTTGGAGAGGCTTAATGACCTCGACTTCCAACCCGAAGATCCTCTCGCATTAAATGAGGGTAGTGAAGGGGTTGAGGCTGTTGGAGAGTACAAAGTGTCCTGGAAACTAGCCCCCGTGCTGGAAGATATATTTGCAAATTACGGGGATGTTAGTGCACAGTCAAATCTAGCATCAGAATCAAAAGTCAAGACATGTGTGTTTGTGATCTTGTGCCGGACCATAGATAGCATGCTCAAAACTAAGGTGGATGCGATCACCGAACGCTTGCTTTACCGGTGGTGGAGGGACCTTATTTTTGTGTACTCATCAGGGTTCAATGTCACCTTTGCCATCAATCGCTTGAAGATAGTTATGCGTGCTCACTACAGTCTCCAGGATAAGAGCAACACCGCTGCGAAGTTAGATAAAAAGATTGCCGGTCTCCGTGATGAGATCGACGAACTCGAGCAGAAGCTGGAGGAAAAGCAGGGTAAGTTAGGACGCAAAAATGAGAAAAGGGGTGAGATGGACCAACCTCCCGCTGATGATGACTTGCAGGAGGCCTATTCCAGCAAGGCTCTGGCCTGGAAATGGCAACTCTAATATATTGGAAGGGAGTTCTCGTTCAGAGTCTAGGTATGGATATTGAGATCTTCTTCATGCAATGTCTGTTGATTGGTGAGCTGTGTGCCTTAGCTTGGCTTGGCCAGTGTATTAATTAATATGCAGAAACCGGCGCTTGTACAGTGTGTATGATAAGTCATGCGGTAGACTCGGGCCTGGCTTGTGAAGAAAATGCTTCAAAAAGACGCTGTAATTTGGATGTGCGTCCAATCATGAGGATGTGTATTATTAGTATGCAGAAACTGGGCTCTGTTTTATGTAACGCTTACATTTTGCCCTTTATCGGTTTAGGAGCCCAACCTCTTCTTAATTAGGAGCTGGAAATTTGGCAATGGGGAGTATTATTCATGCAAATATATTTCAATTATAAATATTATATATTGATTGTAAAATACTGTAATACGAGACTTCGTTAGCGAAGATTGACTTTGTTTTTTTTTTTTTTAACATTCAAATTAGGTGTAATTTTCAAAATTTGACCAATTTCATAATTATATATATATTTTTATTTTATTTTTGATAATTGGATTCATTTCTGAAAATTTAAAATTAGCATGGATAAATATAAATATCTCGACGACACAGACACCGAATGTAATTACGGGACTCTGCACAGTGCACATGATTTCATTATCATCCAGTGAACGAAGGAGTCGACAAAATCAAAGCCCTAGATTTTGCAACAATTATAGGTCTATATGGTCCCTCCCCCACATATGTAAAGATTTAAAAAACACCTTTTGAGGTTGAATTAATAATCTTTTTACTAAAATTTTAAATAATTAATTTAAAATTTAAATTTTAAATTAAGAATATTAACAAAAAAAAAATTTAAAAATTCTAATTTAAACATAAATT
>CXYZ01014963.1:716916-763996 GCA_900006705.1 Sonneratia caseolaris | reverse complement strand
ATTTTTTTTCTTAAAAAAATACTATCCATCAAATATCAAAAGTTTACATCAAATAAAATTTTAAATTTAAGATTTAAAAAAGTTTTAATTAAAAGAATTTTACTTTTTTTTATTAAATATCAAATTTACATCAGATAAAATTAATTAAATTTATGAATAGATTGGAAAAACGAAAGACTATCTCATAACTAGCAGGTTAAAGTCAAACGTGATACACGTGTGTCGGGCCCAATGGAATATAACAATTCTCAATTAATTTAACTAAATATATAATTAAATTGCAGCATCTCTCGGAGAGTACGCCCCTTTTTAAAAGCTTTGGAACGGCTCAGCTTTACTTATTATTCCACTGAATTTTGTTTTTCTTTTTCCCAGCAAGTGCTATCGTATTCGTACGAAGAGATTCCAATAAATCAATTCAATCATAATTAATGGATCTCAGGATCGTGAAACTCGCATCATCCATCCACTTGCAACAGCAAAACGCTCCGTTCCGACCCCCTGAACCGGTTCCAACTCGCTGACTCGTAGAGTTGAGACTGCTAAGCTGTACTGCTGCTAAACATCAATCCCCTGACCCCGTTGAGAAGATCTTCACTACGCAACGCACAGCAACTCTTTCTCTGTCAGGCTAATAATACATTGGTAGGTTTCCGGAGCCCAATGGCACTGCATCAAGCAACTGCAACTCAGGCGGCCAGGTCCACCTGTTTTGTGGCGCACCATGAGTTCGGCCTTGGCCTGGGCGTGGCCCTCGCCGATCTCGACATGTAACTGCTTCCCAATGATGAAATTGGGGGCCCTTCATCAGCCACAGGAACGTGGCTGAGCTCCCCATCTTTGCGGAGCTGCTACCCTGCAGCAGCAGTCCTTTACTTCTTCTTGTTGAGTTATTTGGCCCGTTTGCTCCCCTCAAACAGTACTGACTTGCGCCTGTCTCCCTATTCGCAGCCACAGGCCTTGTGGTCACGGTTTGTGTTCGGTTAGTTCACGGCAAGGATATATTCCGAGGCCCGTCCCCGTTAGTGCGGGATTCGTTGATGGCTACAGCTCCTTACCCACGAAGAACTTCTCTGCCTCGCTAGTGGATTATTTTCTTTCAAGCGATTGTGTCCTGTAATGTCAAAGAATCCTGCTTTCTCATACCATGATACCGCAGTTTCTTTGTCACCGTGATTTTGATTATATGATGGTGCTCCTGGTAATTTAACAGGCTTCGTTTTCTTGATGACGGGAGAATCATAACTACAAGAGCTGAGAATCTTTAGGGTGTCGAAGGAAATACAGGTAACTGTAAGAAGCCGAAGGAGATGGCAAGCATTGACCACTTCAGCCACCAGCATCCGTTGGACCCATGGAAGCTCCCCGTGGAGGGAAAGGCCAAGTGCTCTGCATGCGAGGGACCCTGCACGGAGCAGTTTTATGGCTGCGAGGAATGCCTCTTCTTTCTCCATAAACAGTGTGCTGAGTTGCCACGGGAGCGTAAACACCCTCTGCATCCTCCTCACGATCTCAAACTCTCCGACACAGCGAACTATCTAGGCCAAATCTATTGTGATGCCTGCAGGAAAAGATCCCGCGGGTTCACGTATCGCTGTGACGAGTGTGATTTTGATCTTGACATCGGCTGTGCTAACAAGGATGAATCTGGAGGCAAAAAGTCAATTAGCCACTTCAGCCACGAACACGAGCTAACATTGGAGGAAGATGATACAGTTCAGGAAGATTGGTGCAAGGCCTGTGAGAAACGCGGCACGAGCCCGGCATATGTCTGCAAGGAATGCGGATATTTTCTCCATGAATCCTGTGCGGAGTTGCCCAAAGAACTTAACCACTCCGTGCACTCGATTCATCCGCTGCAGCTGCAGATCACTGCATATGATGGACAAGTCTGGTGCGATTATTGTGGGAAGAAAGTGCTGGGCTTCACCTATCACTGTGAGCAGTGTCGCTTTGACCTTGATGTTGAATGTGCGCAGATGCATCTGACTCAGGAGCAGAATAAACATTTTAGCCACATGCACGCTTTGGTGCTGAGTAAGAAGGAGGAAGAAGATAAGATCCTATGCAAAGTGTGTCAGGAAAGCTGCACGGGCGATACATTCGGGTGTGAACTATGTGAGTTTTTCCTACACAAGTCATGTGCTGAATTGCCTGTGGAGATGACTAACCCCTTCCACAAGGAGCATCCCTTAAAGCTGCAGACGGTGTTCTCCAATATCTGTGATAACTGTGATTTGAGGATCCCTGGATATGCATACCGCTGTAACACATGTGATTTCGATTTGGATATTAAATGTGCTCAGAAGCTGGAAAAAAATCCTGAACTCGGGAATGTTCATGAAAAAAAGAAGAAAGATATGGATGATAAGGAGATCCAGCACTTTGCCCACAGTCAACATCAACTGAAGCGCTGCTGGAAGATGGATGAGGAGAAGAAATATCGATGCATGGCATGTGAGAAACTCTGCCAAGGAGTAGTCTACAGCTGTGATGAATGTGAGTTTTTCCTCCATGAATTGTGTGCAAAGTTGCCTGAACGGTTCCAGCACTATTTTCATGAGCATGTCCTCAAAATCCAGAGTAATGGATTGGAGGCTCAGGATAAGCCAGGAAAGGAAGAGCCAAAGATTACGTGTAGAGCTTGTGAGAAAAGGTGTCGTGGATTCACCTACTCCTGCTTGAAATGCGGGTTCCATATGGATGTAGAGTGTACTCTGATGGCCAAGAGGAAGCGCCGTGCAAACTATAGACAACATTTTTGCCACGGGCATCCCTTAAAGCCCCTAGTCATGAAGGATAAGTCCGAGGTATGTTGTGCTTGCAGAAAACAGACCTCAAAACTCATGTATGGTTGCAACAAATGCAGAATCTGTCTCCATAAATCATGCCTTTCTCAGCTTCAGAAAAATATTAATCATTTCTTCCACCGACACGACAGCCAAAAGCTGAAGTTAAACACCCAGACAAGGAATGTGAAGTGCAAGGCCTGTAGGAAGGAATGCCAAGGATTCACCTTCAACTGCGAGGAATGTGATTTTAATTTGGACGTCGTGTGCGGCCTTCTGCCCTTCAGAGTGTTAGATTGGCATAAGTTCCTGGGCCACGGTCACCCACTCAAGCCCATCGAAACAAATGCTGAGACTGACACTCGCTGCAGTGTGTGTGAAAAGCGCTGCAGTGGCCCCGCATATGAGTGTGGTATCTGTAGCTTCTATGTCCACAAAGCTTGCGGGGAATTACCAGAGAACATCACCCATGACTTTCACCCAAAGCATCGTCTTGAACTGAAAATCAAAGACCGATTCAAGTGTGAAGCTTGCCTCAAAGAAAGTTCGGGCTTCACGTACAACTGCGTCCTGTGTCCTCAGTTCAGTCTCCATGTGGGCTGCAGGGACCTAAAACCTATCATCAAATATGATGGTCACCATCACCCTCTTGCTTTCTTCAAGAGTGCGTATGAGAAGGAAGAACTCCTGTGCAATAGTGATGACTGTAAATTGGAAATTCCTTCTTCCAGTGAGAAACAAAGGGATAATGTCATCCGTTGTGTGGAGTGCAATTACAACCTTCATCTCCTATGCGGCCCCTTGCCCTGTACAATCAATTCCAAGAAGCATAAGCATCCGCTTACTCTCATGGAAAAGTTCATTGAAGAGGGCTCGGATGAGTCCTACTGTGATGCCTGCGAGGAAGAAAGGGATCCAAACAAGTGTGTATATAAATGTGAGCGCTGCCCATATGTTGCTGCCTTTGGGTGTTGTATGGAGTCAGAGGTATGTCCACATTCTCCTTTCTTTTGGTCCTTATAGTTGGCAGCTTAGAATTTCTTTGCCCCATGACATTTACCTGTTACAAGTATCCACTATGAAGATTAGATTTTACTCCCGCTTTGGACTGATTCCCTAACATCATCAAGATATATAGGCAAAATTGTCATATTGCGTATCAAATGATCTTGGAGCCATCTTCCATGGACAAAAGGAAGATTGTACAGGATTAATCGTGCAAACAATGTACAAACTATATAACTCACTAGATGGTACTTTCAGTGGTGGTGTCTTCTGAGTGTTGCTTTGGCATTTGCTGCAAAATGTAAATCCGATCAAAACCATGAGGAGCAAATCCGCTGTCCCATAGAGCTGATTGGTACCACTGGGCACAGAATGGCTGCAGACAGGCTTAGGAGTTTGACGTGGCATGAAGAGAAAGCTTGAGGGTGCAAAACACCAAATAATTTCCTCATTTTATCTTTCAACTAGATTTTACTTACGAAAAGTGGAAAGCTCAAATTAATTTTACACTGGTAATTACCCTATTCTCCTTCGATGCTTAACTCTCTCGATGTCGACTGAATTAATTTGTTGGTCAGGTGATTGAGTTACTGCAAGGCAAAGAGAATCATGTTAAACTGAGGAGTCTGCATAGCGGGGTTCCCGGTGAAGTAATCACTGAGGGAATTCTGGATGAGATGAGACCTGAGGTAAATGGCCCAGCCAACGGTGTACAAAAAGAAGTACGGATTGAGAATGCAGTGAGTTTGGACGATCTGCTGGATTCTTTCATCGAGGATGAGGGCATGAACCTTACAGCTGGTGGCGAATCCCTGGAGAAGGAAATAGTGGACCTGCAGGTCCAAATTAACCGTATCCTCCCAGATGTTTCCTCCTATCCTTACCAAGCTGTCGAGGAGTTTATTGCCAGGCTAAAGACTACTGTACGGGAAGCAGAGTTCTCGATGTTATTTTTTGAAGATGAAGAGATAGAAAATGTGGAAGAATTCATGACCATCAAGAGCCTGGTCCCAACTCTAAAGCGACTGCTCCACAGGCACACGGAGATCGTCAGCAGGTCAGAGCAGTGTTCTCGGTCAAAAAGCTTTGTGTTCACAGTGCTTTGCGGAGCAATACGAAGTATGCTGAAGTTGGATGGACAGATCCAGAGTCTGTCAGAGACACTGCTGTTCAATTGGTGGAACCATTTTATGCTTGCGAGGTGCCGAGGATTTGATATCCAGTTTTTGATGGATCATCTGAAGAGAATAACTCTTGCTTACTTTGCTATGAACCAGATAGAAGTTCAGAAAGGTAAGTTGGAGGAGTTGGTCAGAAAGATTGAAGGGTCCGAGCAAATCTTCCGTGACCTGGAGGCAATATCCAAGGAAGAAGAGCTGATCCTTGCTAATTCTGTTGGATCAGGTTTATTCAAGGACCCAACAGATGAGTCAGAGGTATCAGAGAAGAATGTTCTTGGTGTTTGTAGCGAATGATATCTAGCCACGTGTGTCTGTAGGTACGTGTGCTCGATGTTCTACTAAGCTATATAATGTTGGGGATGGAGCCAATTGTCATATTATTCCATCTCCAGAACGAAAACCTTCGGGTCATGATTACTGTGTGCATGTACTCGTAATATTGTCTAAACTGTGCTGAGTGTGATTTTCTCATCCGTGATGACTCTACAGCTCTTATTCAAATTCTGATGTCACATGAAATTCTACATGGACCGGTCTAAAAGTTAAATATTTATCATTGAATCTTAGATCTATCCACCGGGTAGCTCTAGACGCTTCAATGCAACTCTTGGGTTACCGTGAAAAGCATGGATGCAGAGATCGACTTTAAGACAGTTATTGATGTCCAGGGTTGTAAGGTTGGCTCGGGAAGTGAATTGGGACACCTGTGTTACGAACGGGGACTCTTTTGTAACAGAAGAAGAAATAGTTCGATAGGGATCGATTTGTAAAACGATCAGAAGAAGAGGGAAAGATTAGCAATCCGTGGTTGTTGGGGCTGTCGAGCCTAGAATAGAGTGAGTATACGACGACGTATGTAATGAGGTGGAAGCCATGAACGAAATTGGCTCTTCCTCATATCTCTCTACATCTCTGTCTGATCTTCATTTCATCTCCTCGTCGCCACCTAAAACCTTCTATTAGTCCTGTTTCTATCTTCAACCTCGGTTTCTGACATTCTTTCCCTAGTTCACGGATTTGACACACAACAATCTGCAGCAAAGCTACAATCCCGAGCCAGTTCGAGTAATCCATGCAACTCAGTCTGCTCTGGACGGTATGCCATTAGTAGCCTCAATGAAGCGAAGATACAGTCTATCATATGAACTATTTTAAGTTGGTTTTTTACTTTCTATACTTCAGCAAGATTGCATTTTTCTTCGTAGCCACAAAACGCCAAGCCTTTGCCTTCCATATCGAGACATGGAAGAAATGCTCGAGATTTTGTTCGAAATTATAAAGCCTTCATTTTGTATGAGAGAGTAACGGTGATAGTGTGAAAACAGATGCCTGTTGAGTTTTGGCTCGACTTTATGAACTGCGATAATCGATGTATCCCAAGGCCGATAACTTTGCTTGCAGGAGTCATCTGTCAGCTCTTAGATTTTCCTGCCTGTACTAGGTGAATCGAAGAGGATCAACAAGAAAGGCTACATAAACACATCAAACTTCTTCCATATGTAACATACGCAAAGAGATTCCAACACTAAGGATCCGTAAAAGTGAACAATGATCTGCCTGTTCCGGTGCTCTTCGGTATTCTCCTCTCAATCGCGACTGCAGATTCCCAATTCAAGGCTTGGGCATTCACTGCACTCAGGCTGTCTCCGCGTCATAACTCCTGTGCGCTTGAGCATCGGAAGTTCAAAAAGGAACAGCTCCAAGTTCTCCAGCTTCCGGTCCTCGTCTGGTGGGTCATTCTCAAACACAGTGACCAATCTCTCGCAGAAACTTATACGAAGAACTTGGAGGTTCTCTGGGTTCTGGGACGAAGAGAACACCCTCTCGAGCCTTGGGCAGCAATCTATATGCAGCTTCCTTAGATTCTGATAGTTCGCAAATGGCGTGCTCTCGCTGTAAAAGCTACTCAATTTCGGAAGGTTTGACACCCATAGAGCCTCTAGGTTTTGCCCCAGTGGGAGATCGTCCTTCCCTCCACTGAAAATGTTTTGTATGTTTTTGCAGTTTTCGAGCCAGCAGCCCTTCATCACATTTACGTCCAAAACAGGCAAGCTACTCAGACATGAGATGTCGCTGAAGAGAAGATATTCTGCCCGCCTGAGTATGCATTTAAGATCCTCCGAGAAGTTCTCGAGTCCATGGACCTCTAGCATGCAGTTGATCTCTATCTGTGGGGGCAAGTTTCTCAGCTCAAGATAAATATCCTGGAATTCGAGCTGGTCTCTCCATCCATACATGTCCCAGTTTTTTACACCTGGAGGAAAAACTGAGAAATGAAACCTCTTGAATGTGGTCTCCCACAAATCTGGATGCTTCTCCAGAAATTTGAAAAACATGGTTCCGGAAATGGCAACAGAGACAGGCTTGAGAGTGTCTTGTCTAGAAATCTTCAAGATCCCAGATTCATCCCAGTTAAGAGCTTCAGGGAGCCACCTGATTCTACTCCAATCAACTTTCGTTGAGCTCAGGTCTGGAAGATAGAGCTGCTTCAGAAGATTCAGCTCCTGAGTCCAATATGGAAATTCTTTGATACTGGTCCCCCAAATATCAAGAATCTCAAGACGGACCAGTGAGGCCAGACTCTTAAGTTGTTTCAATCCAGAGCAGTTTGTAAGAATGAGTTCTTGGAGCTCAACAAGACTTTCAAGCGATGATGGTGGACTTTTGATAGCTGTTTGAGCGAGATTGAGAACCCTGAGATGTTTCAATTCTTCTAAATACGGCCACTCAACAAGGTCTGAGCAGCCACTTAGTACGAGCTGCGTGAGACTCACAAAGGAAGGCAACTGATTTATTTGAGTTCCCGATAAATCGAGTTTCTCAAGAGAAGTCATGTTCTTCAAGGACGTGGACCAACCATAATCTGACAATGTGCGCGCCCCACAGAGATTGATCTCCTGAAGCATCGAAAGGGATTCAAGACCAGTGAGAGATTTCAAATCAGCACAGTTCCCCAGGAGAAGGTGGCGCAGATTTCCAAGATTCACAAGGGAAGGTAACTCCAAGATATTTGTGCTCGAAAGATTGAGCCATTGGAGTTGTGACATTTGCTTGAAGGAGGAATCTGGAATCGCACGGAGAGAAGTACAGCCTGAAAGATCAAAAACTTCGAGTTTCTCGAGATCCTCTAGTGATGGGATCTCAGTCAAGCCAGCACAACGAGCAAGCAAGAGGTTTTTTAGGTTCTTGTGGTTCAGATGTTCGTGATTCAGCTCACTTAGGGAAGAGTTGTCAGATAGGTCCAGCTCCTCAAGTCCCGAGAGCCCTTCCAGATTGGGCAGACTTCTTAATGACCGACAGCTCCTCAGTAGGAGCTTCTGAAGGTTGCCTAGTCTACCAAGCAAAGGTAACTTCTCGACCTTGGTTTCCGAGAGATTGAGAACTTTGAGGGAGCTCAAGTGTTCAAAAGATTCATCCTCGAATTCTGCTAAACTCACAGCCCCCGAAAGATCGAGAAATTCAAGTTTCTCAAAAGATTTGGTGCTTGGCAGCTTCTCGATGTTAGAACAGCCATTCATATTGAGAACTCGGAGATCATTCTGATTTAGAGGCAGTTGGAAGATTTCCATCAAACTGGAGGCATTCGAGAGGTCGAGAATCTGAAGACTCTCAGGTAGATTGGGCATTCTGAATAACTTGGAGCAGCCACGCAGGAATAACCGCGTCAGTCTCTTTGCGCCGTTAATGAAGGGCAAGCGATCCACAGGTGCATCTGAAAGATCGAGGAACTGAAGCTTCTTGAGTAGTGCAAAGTTCAGGTCATGAATTCGTTTCAACGAGTTTGCTCCACTAAGATTTAGCACTTCAAGGTCCTTACATCCCTTTAGGCTCGGGAGCATTTCCAAGTGGTAACAGTTGCGAAGGACCAGCCACTGAAGCTTGCTCAGATTGGAAAAAGATGAAGGTAGAGTCTTAATACCTGTTCCTGACAGGTTTAGACTCTGGATATCAACCATTTGCTCAAAAAGATCGTCTGGAATTTTTTCCAAGGAGCTGGCACCTGATATCTCTAGGACAGTTAATGATTTTAAGTTTCTTAACTCAGTGATGCTCTTAAGCCAGTCCGACCCTCTGAACACTAGTAGCTTCTGCGCATGAAGTGACCCTGGTGCCAACTGAAATCTTGGGTTGAACAAGGCAATGCCTTGTACTTCCTCATTTAGTGATCTGGCGAGTTCCTCAGTGTATTGACTCCCATCGAGCATGAGAGTAATGGGTTCCGTATTCTTCTGCTCAGAAAGTATCTTCACCATTCCTTCTGTCCTCACAATTCTCCCAAATCCTTCTGATTCTCCATCTTTGACTGCACGGGCCAGTCCGAGGTTACTCTCACCACAGAACCCACGCTCCCGATTATCAGGCAGTACCAAAGACAGCCGTTCCATGGAAATAAGATCATCATCAATAATCTTCATGAGGCCCCGATCAATGAGCTCGATCAAGACCTGGTGTCCCTTCGCATAGGCCTTCTCAATGCTCTCAACCTGACCCAGGTATCCCTCGAATATCCAGTGAGCGATCACATCACTGAAGTGGAAAGCACTGCAGTCATGGAACATTTCCCGCCCATGCCAATAGCAGTTGGCAGCCACTTGGCTAGAAGACAGTGACTCGTAACAGAACTGCAATAGTTCATTCAAACCCTCGGTGGGGTCCTCATTATCGGCTGCATTTTGCAATGCCGTCTCCAAGACCGTCAGGTTAGGATTTACCCGTGCAATCGAATTCAAGGCCTCTGCAGTGGCAATTATTGCACCAGGAAAGCCCCTGCTCTTCTTCACAACCTCTTCTGATAGCTTCTTGAAGTCTCCACAACTAGACACTCTCTCATTGAGCCTTTTTTCAAACAAGGTCAGGGAATCCTTCTTATCCAGCGGTTTGATTTCAACAAGCTTCACAGATTCTTCGTGATCTAGAGAGGGATCAGGACCTGTTTGAGTGATCATAACTTTGACCGTAACCTCAGCAGAATCCTTGAACAGGGCCTTCACTCTTAAAATGATCTCATCCACGTTCTCCCCACTTGGGATATCGTCAAGGATTAGTAGAAGGAACTTTTGGGGCGTATCTGCTAACGCCAATATCTTCTCCTTGAAGATTTTCCGGACGTCAGCTTCCATACGCTGTGAGGCTGAACCTGAGACAGACTCCAGTGCCAAACATGAGCGAGGCAACGAGGCCAATCCCAATCCTGAACCCTCTGCTTGCTCCAAGTCTCTTCCGGGCTTCTCCTTCATGGAGAGTAGCGAGAACTGGCGTGCGATGTCCTTGCATATGGAGCTATTGTCATACTTTTTCTTTCGGAACAACCAAATGGTACATACAGATAAATCGTTGTTCATGGCAGAATTGCTCACTTCCCTTGCGATCCATGTCTTCCCTACCCCAGCCTCCCCAACAAGGAGAATCTTGCACACAGTTTTATCTTGCAGGTGCTGTAGTATTTCTTGAACCGCTTTAGGTGCCATTGCTGAAAATAAACGCCAAAAATGAGGCAATTTTGAGAGATAATTTATTCAAACCGTAATTGGTGAAAAGTAGGCAGCTGCTACCAGAGATGCTGAAACATCAAGCTCAAAAATACAACTGTTCACCTCACAAGGGCATGACTTCTTAAATCTTTTGCAACAATCAACTCCAGCATTGAGATCTATCAATCTATGGGCTCAAACTCAATATGTATTTATGTCTATGTTTTTTTTCTAATAATTTACGTCTATGTGTATATATATGAAGCAGAGGCATTTGACACTCGCGTATGTTTTCCTACAACCCAACATGGGCTAAGCCACAAGCATGTCTCTCTTCCTGGCTGTGCCTCTATCCACCAAATGGGCTGAAATGTTTGCAGTAGACAACTGTCCTTGAGCTAAGCATGTTTACCCAGAAAAAGAAAATTGACTCAAGACAGTCTACAACGACATGATTCTTCGAGATGCTAATTTGAATGAAGAAGATCAAGAAACCCAAGAAAAAGCTTGCACTAGGAAGCGGAAGGGTTACCAGTTCTTCGGGTATGTCCTTTTCTTCAAGTGCCAAAGAGAGCTCCTAGGCTTGAAATTTTCGTCTAAGTGCTGATGGAGATGATGATCATGAAGAAGAAGAAGAAACTCCTAGTTTTCTTACTTTTCAGACCTGAGACTGATGAGAGCACGAAAAAACTGTGCACCCTTCTCTGAGCAAAGTGGGGTGGCGTTCCCACAAAATATAAAAAGAAGGGGGACTTGCTGCAAATAAGGAGAAGTATGGGGTGGTCCCTTATTATCTCAGAATATAAATTACTCGATTTTCTTCTGGCCCTGGGGCAATTTTATTTTTCACCTCTGGAGTTGAGATTCCATCTAGGTAGAAATCCTTGACTGAAGTGCACTATTTTTGGAGTGATTTAGGGTGGATAATTTTTTTTACAAATGCAATATGGAATTAAACATATTCGGATTAAGTCAGTGATAAATATATATAATTCAATGAGATATGATTAATTCTATCAAATTAAATATTTAAAATATATACCGTACATGTTAACCTAATTTATTTGTTTAACCATGTATACTGTTAATTTAATTTATAATATAAATTACGTTGAAGTTTAGATATAATATGCATGAATACAACAAGGCACAGATTGCCAACAATTACATTGTTGAGATTACCTTTGGGTTTTATAACACTTGATGGTGCCATACTTCTTGAAAACTCTATATATTATGTCGATTTTTCAAGTCATGTTAGGAGGATAATTAAGGGGCACTCAAGTTTTAGATTTGTTCATCCGAGCCGTGTAAGTTAAAATAATTGTCTCGAGGAGGCTGTAGTTCTCGGGGCTGAATTCGGACCACAGTCTGTCACTATCGAGGTGGAGGTTCAGATTGTGGTTAGATATGACCGAGAATACAGTTGAAAATATAGAGGAGCCTGCCTTCCATGGCTTTGCGTTGTCGGTCATTAGCTATGCCATTTAGGCGGCAGAAAAAGCAAAAGGGTCTTAGCAGTTACAATTATTGGTCTTCTTTGGGTCCACTCACACGGACCACGATATGAAAGTTTGGTAGCCATGGGAAAAGATAATGCCGAATAATGTTTTGTGTGAAACATTTTAGAAAAATCTTCCAGAAGGTATTGTGGTGCTTTGACCCAACTTGTATAATATAATATATATGAGACATATGAATCGGAACTAAAAAAAAATGTAACTCTCTTTAAATAATTACTAAATCAGTCTTTTAAAATTATTCTATTAAAACTTAGAAATCTCTCAACATTCAGTATATATCATATTCAAGATGCTCTGATTGGTTCAGAGATGTGGGAGAGGACGAATCACTCTCAGAGATTAAAGCAGGTACCGGAGAAGGTGTTGCAGGTTGGTGGGTTGTCTCAATCAGTGGGGCACTGGAGTGAGGGGTATTAAGCTCAATCAATCCATAGGCTCAATATCTATGTATCATGTATACGTATATGTGAAGCAGAAGCATTTGACACTCAGCGCAAGTTTTCTACAACCCAAGACAGGGTAAAGCCTCGAGCATGGCTCTCTTCCTGCCTGCGCTTCTCTCTACCAGACGGGCTGAAATGTTTGCTAAAGACATCCGTGCTTGAACTAAGCTAAGCATGTTTACCCATACAAGGAAAATTGTCTCGCACGGTCTACAACAACACGAGTCTCTGAAATGCTATATTTGACTAAAGAACAGCAAGAAAGACCAAGAAAAGGCCTGCGCTAGGAAGCTCAAGGGTACCTGTTCTACGGGTATGTCCTTTTCCTTAGTGCCAAAGAGAGCTCCCAGGCTTCAAATATTTGACCAAGTGCTGATGGCAATGATGGTTACGCAGAAGAAGCATAAGAAGTTGATCGATGTCCTAAGCAACTCGCAGTTCTCTTGCGTTAAGAACTGGGACTGATGAGAGCATGAACATAATATTTTGTGGGAATTAACCCTACTCGGAGCAAACGGCGGAGTTTCCATAAAAGAAAAAAAAAGTATAAAAAGAATGGGGACTTTCTGCAAAATAAGGAGAAGTATGAGGGGTCCCTTATTATCTGATTCTCAGAGAATAGTTTTTCGATAAAGTCCTCAGAATATAGTTACCCGGCCCCAGAGTTGCGATTCCGTCTACGGTGAAAGCCTCCACATAAGTGCACCGTTTCCATAAAAATCTTAGGACTATTTACCTGTGGTCTCATAACCCTCTTCGGTGCCATACGTTGTCACTTGTAGAGTTAGGATAGAATGGGATTGAGGGGCACTCAAATCAACAATTAGACCGGTTTTATTTGTACCATGTAATTAGTATAAAAAAATACATTAAGAAATCTTAGTTTCCCACGCTTGATTTGGATTATGCTATGTCACAGTGTGGATTAGATAAGACTGAGGATAAAACTCAAGATATATTATGGAAGATATCATGTCCACCTCGATGGCTTTGCATTTCTGGCCATTAGCTATGCCTGGAAATAGGACGGTGGGAACATTATCTCTTTAGTAAAGTTTAGAGGCTAAACTGCCAAGATATAGAGTTGGAGGGTAATTGTCCAAGACACTAAAAGTTAAGGGATTGTGGGGGTGGTGGTGTGGGGACGATAATTTCATCGTTATCTTCGATGCAGGGAATCAATAGGGCAAAAACCTTTTAGATTTTGGAACAATTATTGGGCTCACAAGGGTCCCCCCAACCAGACACGGAGAATTAGACTAAGTAATGTCCAGTGAGATGGGAGTTTCTGTGGAATGGAAAATATGATCAGAAGAATAAAGTTTCACGTGGAAATCTCATAAATTTTTTCCGAAAGATAACTCTGACATTCCAATCGAACTCGCACCAACAGTTGTACATTACAGCTGTATTCGATGAAAATTCTAAAGGGATTTCATTATGATACTAATCCAACTTTCGTTGAGGCACGAAGCACGAGATGGCATGGATTCTAGTGCCTGTTGCACCGATTGTCAATTTAAATATAATAAAGGAGATTCCAATTGTATTATCATTGCAGTTAGCATTGTCGCTACTCAACTACTTGACAAATGTAAATTGGGCATGAATCATTCCATGGAATACTCAAGTCTTCTTTTAGAAAATCGGATGGTCTTTTAAGCTAAATTATCCAATTCGATCCTAAACTTATTTTAAAGTTACTGAATGCCTGAGTCTTCTGCTAATCTGATCTTATCAACCCCTGGTCCTTGATCGCGAGAAGCTACTCCAGAGCTTCCCGCGGGAACGGGTGAAGCATATGTACCGTGAGGCGAGTGCGGCTGCCGGCAAGCTTGCTCATATGAGAGAGGGCGGGCTGCTTTTGTTACGTATGACCCGGTCGGAGGCTCACAGCCCACACTGGTGGGAATCAATCCTACGATGTCTGCAGGGAACTCTCTCTGATTTGTATTAGGCTATTTTATGAATGTAGCCCCTCCCTACGCCCGCGCCCGCCCCACACCCCTACCAAAAAAAAAAAGCCACCAAAAATTAACCTTTTCTTTTCAAATTCTCTCAATTTTCTTCATTATAAATCAACTATTTTAAAAAATTATCAAATCATAACCGCTCGGTATCAAAACCCTTCAAACATAAACTTTTATCATTTATAAAATTTGAACTTAATATCTTGATTAAAGTGAAAATATACATAGCGCTTATCGAGTAAATTCAGCTTACTTTGTTTTGCACCTGAGGTGAACCTTTGAAGATTCCAGTTTAGAATATTTTGATTATATGATGTAATATTTAAAAGTTGTGTAAAAATACATTACTTTAAATTCAAATTAAATCGGTTAACTAAGAAATAAAATTATCTTGATAATACATTTTTCTTTCGGCCGTTGGGCTTTAGCTTCACCACGTTTAGAAGCGATCCCATCGATCATAGTACAGTCTATTTAGTAATTTGATATATGTTACCAAGGAGTGTAGGTAAGGACAAGTCTCCTCTCCTCTCCTGTACTGAGTTTAATGACTACCAATTATATACTCGAATTTAATGAAGAGCTATGGAGAACGAGCTTTGGTGGCATTATAAATATCCAACTCTCTTCTACTTTTAGAGTTTTCTTATTTCAAAATGCAATTATTTTATAACTTGGAACACCGAGGAAGCAGAAATTGTGCTAGGAGGATACATAAAGTTTCAGCATAATTGCGGAACACTCATCCCAGTTGAAGAAACTACACTTTCACCCCCAAAACATTCGGGCCGTCACACTTCTGTCCCACTATCACCATTCATCCAAGCTACGAAGTTGTTTGCAAATGCAATACACAGCAAGTCTCTCTCTCTCTCTCTCTCTCTCTCTGGCAGCGGCTAATACGTTGGCGGGTTTTGGCAACCGAGCAAGTTCCAAGGTTGTATTACTTTCGCACGATCAGCTTGGCCCGGGCATCGCCCTCGTTGATCTGGAACTGCTCCCCGAGGCCAAAATGGGCCATCAGCAGCCACACGAATGTGGCAAGCTCCCCGCCTTTGCTGAGCTGCTGAGCATGAGCCGTTGCCCTGCAATGGCTGGCAGCATAGGACAGCATTTCGACCCACACCCTGCTCACAGTCCGCCACTTCTTTTGCTCTTCCATCTTGTTGAGCTCCTTGGCCAATCTGCTCGCCTCGAACAGCACAGACTTGCTCCTGTCTCCCTTCACATCCACCGGCCTCACTTTCGTGTTCACAGCAAGGATGTACTCTGAGGCCTTTTGCTGTTGTTGTTTGGGATCTATTGATGGCGGCAGCTCCTTGCTCGCAAAGAATTTCTCTGCCTCGGCACATGTGTCTCGGAACCTGCCATCAAAGAGTTATCACTTTCCAGTTCCATTCCTGGAAAATGAAATTAGGAGGAAGAACATGTTTTCCAAGTAAAAAAAGGAAAGGTACAAGATGTATCGAGAAATGAATGTCATGCAACTTTCGCATAGAAAATGGAAATAGAAATTGAAATATTGAGAGAATGATCTTTGTATCCTATAGATTGAGAATGCTTTTGAACCTTATCTGCCCGATGCCAGCAATAGATACAATCATAGCGGATTGCACGACTAGAATGTAGAGCATGTAGTCCGAGAGGATTTTGCTGAACTCACGGCGACCGTTATCAGCAGTGGTAGCTGATTTGCCATTGTCCGAGTTATAGCAGAGTTCTGTAGCTATATGCCACAGCAGGAGACTCTCGTCATACTCGACTTCGGCAATGTACGGCATCAGCTCCCTGCAGTCAACATCTCGGAGGACCCACTCACCCCGGGCTAAGAATATCTCTTTCGCAACATCAGGGTTGCCTGCGACTTGAGACTTCTTCCTCAGCTCCTCGAAGATGAAGTTCCACAGCTTCACATTGAAGGGCTTCCTTGACACGTACCTCATGTGGTCGAAGAGGTCCTTCATGCCCAAGCGTTTAATCATCTTATTGAAAAGAATCCCAGGATAATGGCGGCACTCCCTTACATCTTTCGGGCGTTCTCTGATGCAATACTCAATTAGATTGTACTTCGGAATGGATTCTGACCACCGCCTGAAAATGCGGTTCGCAACCCATCTCAGTAACCTCCTGCACCAACATGGATTATCGGATTCCCTGTTCATTGACCAGATTGATTTCTTGAGCAACAGGAATTTCATGAAGATCCAAGCTGAAACAGAACTCTCCTCGGACATGTTCGCAACTGTCCAGTCGGAAAAAATCATCTGAAGCAGAGCTATCAAATCGAGCACTATAGCTCCGATGAGAAGAGTGAAGGTTATATCGACGTCACTCGGGTGGTATTGTTTCTTGTCCATGCCATGGAAGAGAAAGAAGGCAATGGCGACACAGGCAAAGCAGAGGAACCGGAAAAGGTATCCGATCTTCTCCCTCACTACCACAACCTTTGTGTAGAGGACGTCGTAGAAGAAGTTGAGCTCCACCTCAATTAGGCTGAGGGCTTCCTCAGCGCTCCTCCTGTGGAAGAAAGCTCGGCTCTCATCCCGTTCGCGGAAGCTGAAGATAAGGTCCACAATCAGCCCCTTGAAGGTCTTGAACTGCTCGTATGCTTGCTGTACTATGTCTATGTCGTCCAGCTCGTTATCATAGGTCGCTCTGATACCCTCAACTTTGTTGGGGGTGATCCTGTTGTTACGTTCATTGATCATGACGATCTTAGTAGGAAGGTTTGCCTCAAGCTTCGAGGAGTACTCATCCATCAGCTTCGCGTAGTTGGGACCTGGGTCGGGTTCAGTGAGCATGGATTCCCGGAAGCTCTTCGAACTTGCAAGGTACAGGGCTCGGGTCCTCTCCCCAAACTTGATAGTGCCCGATATGAAGAGGAGGATCGTGGGGACCAGAACCTTGTTTTCGGGAAAAGTCTGGGAAAAGATGTAGACGGCGGCTCCTACCTGGCAATGGTTTATGGTCAATTAACGTGGAGTAATCCACGTATCTTTTCTTAGAAAGAAAATGAAGACTGAAAACCTGGTAATGTTTTCCAACTTTCCACAACCAAAACGAACTTCCTGGAAATCCTGCATTACCTGGAAGGAAAGACCGAGAAAGTGCCGAAGCCAGAGCTCATTATCCTCGAGGGAGAAAGCGGTGATGGTGTCAGGGCCTCCGAGGTGGAGCAGTAGGAATGGCGCCCAGAAGGCCAGGAGGTCAGCGTTATCAGCATCATGAGGTGGAGTGGCTCCCTGTGCCTTCGAGATTAAGCCGACGGCGAAGCTCGCAGCCCAGTCAGCAAGCAAGTACGCGATCCAAATGAACATGATTGCTGCAGTGTTGGCGGTCCTCTTCCTCAAAGTGCCGAATAGGATGAGGAAAGTTTGGAGGGAGAGGCTGAGGATAATGACTCCTCTCAGGTTCCATGTATCCCACAGCTTAATCACAAGATCCGGCAGGTCCATTGATCTTCCTTGTTTTCTGTTTGTGTTCTTGCTGTGTTGTAGTGATGATTGACGAAGACTTGAGAAATCTATATGAGAGACTGTTCAAGGGAATTAAGGAGAATTAAACCAACAAAAAAAAAAAGTGCTGTAGAGAGCCCGTGAAAGTCAGTTTGACATTACCGGTGCCCATCATCAGGGACAAAACCGGAATTTTAAGTGCATGGATAAAAAAATCTTGGCCTGGCGCAAAAGTCAGGATTATTAAAAAAAAAAAAACTCTAATATGAGACTCCTCGACATTAATTGATTAAACAGAGCATAAATTGGGTATCTTTAGGTAAAGAACGCTCTTCACTTAGATTCATTCCTATGCTCTTCTCCAGTTATCTTTAGAGCTCAGAGTATTTTGGAGATTGCCAGGAAATATGGCAGAGGATGTTGAAGAGTATCTAGCGAGAAAGTTCCAGAACAAACTTAACCTGAGCTCGAAAGTTCGGTTCCACGGCCAATTCGAGAAGCTCAGCACTCTGATTCAGGGTATACTCAGCTCCCCATACCCAAAGCAGAGATCTATAAACCAAGAGCTGATCCTGCTCAACAATGCCCTCGAGGAGTGCCGAACTCTTTCGCTGAAGAAAGCCGCTGGATCCCCGAATAAAGCGATCACTCTGTGGAGGAGCTTGGAGAAGATCAGGCAGGACCTCGAGGGGATTAAAAAGTCGATGGATGATCTAGCCAATACTACCTGCCTAAGGCGAGTGGAGGACAGGGCCGATGTCAACTGGCAGGTTACCACCCGGCGAGTCAATCCTTCCAACGTTTACGGGCTCGAGGAGAAGGCTGCGTCCCTTGAGAGGCTGCTTCTGGGCCCCCAGGGAGCAGATAACTTCAAGGCAATTGGGATCGTGGGGATGAGTGGGGTCGGGAAGACAACAATGAGCCAGGTGATTTTTGATAAGCCGGAAGTGAAGGACAAGTTCTTGCCTAGGATATGGGTTTGCGTTTCGCCACAGCCGGACACAGCTGAAGGAGACGGAAAAGAAGCCGTGGCCAGGAAGATCCTGGCCCATCTAGGCGTTAGTAAGAAAACAACTGACTCGATTTCTTCGAGTCATAAACTTCCTGGGCTGCTATATGCAATTCATCTTCAGCTGACTGGTAATGCACTTCGGTCAACCTTTATTTTATATTTTTCAGCAATTCTCCGTTACAGTGATGCTACATCGATCAACATCCAGTTGATTGCCTAACCTCTGCGTTGTCCCAAACGGTACAAGAACTCATAATAGTTCATCTTTCTTTCTTTCTTTTCTTTTCTTTTCTTTTCTTTTTTAATCTTGTTCGGAACAGGTAAAAGGTATCTGATAGTGCTAGACAATGCAGTGGAGAAGGACCAATGGTACGAGATGCTTGGTTCATGCTTTAAGTGCGAAGATGGTATGGCCGAATGGGGGAAAAGGCTAGGCTATGCACTGCCTAAAGGGTCAGGGGGTGCGGTTATTTTGACGACAAGATCCGAGGAAGTAGGGAACCTCATGGTCGGGAGAGACAATCTGCACCTTCTTCATCCTTTCTCAGACCCCGAGATCTGTTGGAAAATATTCATTGATGAGGTCAAGAGGAGTGAAATCGATGATATCGACAATGTTGTGCAGTCAGAGAAATTGAAGGCAGAGCTTACAAAGAAGTGTGATGGACTTCCACTGGCTGCAAGAGTTATGGGTCAGTTGTTTGTTGAGAAGCTCAATGAGAAGTCGAAGCCAAAGCAAGGCCACCCTTAATGGCCTTGTCCTGAGATTAAGGCAAAATCTGATGAAGTGCAATGACATCTGTTTTTGCTACGATCAATGCTCAACGTTTGTTATGTTACTCAAACTGTCAGTTCTATGTATGTACACTTTCAAGGGACGAGAGATGGGATACTTGTTTGTGCATTAGTTTCGGTTTTCAGGTCCATAGAGGGATCGATTTTCAATTTCTTTTGGCCCTGGTGAGTGTCTGAATGTCTAGCTTCTCCATGGTATAATCCTGTCAAATTGGTTCTCCAGTCCCTAACACTAATGTGGCCCCATGACATTCAAAATGATTTGGTAACTGTCCTGCAAGATTTTCGCTTACATTCTCTAGTTAGTTAAGTAAATTGAAAGGGAAAATTCCATCTTCTCTCGCTCAATTCATGTATGGCTGGCTGTGAACTAACTTTTTTTAATAACAATTATTCCCTTATCTGTGGTTAAAGAGAGAACTTGCTGCCATGGTCACTTATTCCGTCCATTTGGGTGGAAAACAAATTTTCTACTAAATACCAGACAGTTTTATTGGATCGAGAAGTGACTGACTGCCGGCGACTTCACAGGTTGAAAGCTAGTTGGAGCTAACGATCCAAAACCCACTCCCTTAGATCTCTCTCTCTCTCTCTCTCTCTCTCTCTTTGAATGGAGGATCGGGAGTGTTGAACTCGGTCACCACCCACCACCAGGCCGTCGCAACCATTGTTCCCTTGCAGTTTGAAAGTGGATGGCGGTCGAGCCTAATGCCCCTGCCCTCGCCCCTAGGGTCAAGAGATCAACCTCTATTTAGGAGTGGGGCTTGGAGGAGAAACACTATAGCTACCAGCAACGTCGAAGAAGTTGGGAGGCGGCCAGCACCCACGAAGGTGTTCTGGCTTATTATAATACTGGACCCAATCCGCCATTACTCACGAGCCCAAGCCAAGATAACTTGGGTTAGCAACGACACCAATATGGAGACTCGCTTCACTATACTCCGTTTAGCAGAGACAACGTTTTCGTACCTACCATCGGATTGGATGTCCGATCAACAGTTCGTCTTAAAAAAAAACAAGGGATTTATGCCAAAGAGGTGGTTAACACACAACCGTATTCAAAATGGTTGTGCCATTTAATGGAGTAAATTGTATGCATTTTGATCGGATTACTCGAGCACGTCACTTTAATTTTGGAATATGATTGTGCTATAGTGCTATTTGAATCTTGAGTAGATTACTCGAGTTAAAAAATTGATAATCTATTACGCTTGCTTCCAGTTACTATACTATAAAATCTCGGCACGTCATTCTCTAGGCAGATACATGCCTTTATCAGACTCCTACTGACATTGGTTCCTCCTTGTGATGTATGTATGCCTTGGCATTATAATTGCATTAATTTCACGTCTTTGAGCTTTGGGAGAAATATATATATATATATATATTTGTATATACATATTTATCGTCTAGCAAAAAAAAAAAATGGAGGAGCACGCAAAGCACAGGCTATATAAGTACTTGAGATAGAAGTTTGCATGCAAGGGCTTTAGTCAAGGTAATATAGGATTCCAAGACATGTTGAATTGATTAAGAAACAAAACGTTTGGAAGTAAGGTTTATGGTCATTTAGATTAATCAGTATATCATAACCAATAAACCTATGAGAGAACCAGTCTATTGATAAGCTGATATCATGCAAAGCTTAATATTCATGTTCGAAACTTTCATAAATTAATGACGGACTTCAAGTTATATAATATATTCTCTGATAGATTAGTCAATTATTATAATAATAGATACTATCGATATATTAAAAAAATCAAAACCAATAAATGAACTTATTTATTTTAATTTATAAATTATTATTTCTATATTTTTCAAAACCTCCTATCTGGTTTAGATTTTTTTTTCTCTCGCGAGCAAATGGACAAGGAAGAGGTAGCTATTGGTGTTCACATCTGCGTCGAATCAATACCAAAGAAGCTTGCACATATTAGAGTGGTCAGTATCTATTATAATCGAAATGACATGTGGAGTTGCCTAGACGATAGTTAACGTGAGTGGGTCGAATAAAGAGTGTCCCCATCCATAGTGCAAGCAATCATCGTGCATGTGGCCGACAAAAAGTATAGTTTCTATGATGAACAACCAATACCTCCGACCTTTTCTTCACGTCCCTAACGAAAGAACCAATCCTAAAAAAACAAAAGCAATTTTTTTCCCTACAAAAAAGGGCATTAATATTCATAAACCGGCATAGCTTTTTAATATATATATATATAAAGAGTATCGTGCAAGATGTATGCCGTTAGGTAAAACAAAAATTGATAGAAAATGACCGTGGAGATAGTTTTTTTAGCAATGTATCAAACACCCATTTAACCAAATACATAAATAAATTGACGGAATCGAAATCTTTCAAGTAGACCAATTAAATTTGAATAGCCATGGCACACAAGACGAAGCAACTAGTGCAATTATTGCAACGCTATCTATTATAACTCGACACAATACGGACTTAAAGGGATTTGGATTGAGTCCTAGTGAACTTATACGCCTTGATATTACACTATTAATCATATCTAATTAAATATATTTAAATATGTATTGAACATATTAAATATTTTTTACTTGTATAGTTATGTATATTGTTGACTTAATTTATCATATAAAGTGTGCTCAATTTTATTTGTTCTATTTTATTTTAATAATCTCATCATTATAATCACATAATAAATACTTTAATCTAATTTTTATTATTATAGTAGTAAATATGTTGATTATGTATATATATAATTGATACGTTTGCACATGTTTAATTTATATAAGATAAAAGGCATGTTGTGGGCAGAGAGTTTTTATTACACAGATTGATGGCCTTCGCTCGATGTTTCTGTGAAAAACTAAAATATAATAAAATGAAGAGACTAGTGATAACATGAATATGTGGTAGTCAAAAGACCAAAACCATAGGAATATTATTATGATATTTGGACTCAACAAATACATATAATAATTTATCTATTTATAAACTCAAAAAAATCAACTAAATAAAAAATTCACATATTCAAAATATCTAAATTTATTCCAATTAAATATTATCAAATCATAATATATTAACTAACATAATAAATGTTATTTCTAAGACTTTCTCAAGATGAGCATGTAGTGCAACATAATGCACATCTTAAACTTTTATATTTGAAGTTGAGCGGTGGTTTCTTGGCCCGGTGATAGGAGAAAAATCGATTTGAGTATCTTGATTTCAAAGATCGAAAGATAATATTAACTTGTGACTTATGCTTTCAGAGGTTTAATTGATCAACTTGAGCCTTATTCTCTTTTCGGCTTCAACATTGGAATTGATTTTAGTATTCTAACTCCGTCTTCATCATCATCATATTATTGGCCCAACCGACCTGCTCTGATATAATGTGAAAAACTAAAATATAACAAGAAAAAAAGAGTAGAGATAACATGAATACGTGATTATTAAAATACTAAAACTACAATAGTATTATTATGATATCATATGAAACAGTCAAAAAAAATTCAACTAAATAATAAATTGATATATTCAATATATCTAAATTTATTACAATCAAATATTATTAAATTATAATATATTTTCAAATACTTAAATTTCTAATATAATAAATATTATATCTAATAATTTCAACTTCAGTAACAACAATATCGTGTCACCGCATCAATCGCTATGTCGTTCATTCGTATTGCAGTAAGAAGCCCGATTTTATTGAACAAGAAAATGACGAGGTTCACTGGTCGTCGTCCGGTGAGGCGGCACGGTAGAAAATTCGTGAAGATGACAAAGATATGGGGTAGAGAGTGCCTCGGACAGATTGTACCGAAGAATGTTGAAAAGTTTGATGCATAGTTTTTAAAACCGGACCGGGCCGAGAACCGGTCAAGTATGGGTTCATGAGTCGGACCGGAGGTTCACTGGATTGAACCGCATGTTTAATAAATAATATTAATAACATAATATTCTAATAAATTGATATAATATTATAATTTAATTATGATTTATAATCAAAATTATTAATATAATTATAAATATTAGTCTCAAATTTAACATAAAATATAAATATAAGTTTAGTAAAATAAAATAAGTATATTATAATATGTTTTTATTTTATTTTTATTTTTAAATTAGCCAGTTTTCTTATCGGTTCAATTAGATTTATTGGTTCAAGTGAGAATCGGCCGGTTCAATTGGATTTGATCTCATTTAAATAATAATTGGATTTTTTGTGAGAACCGGACCGGGTGAGTGGCCGGTTCCCGGTCGAACCGGCCGGTCCGGTCCGGTTTTAAAAACTATGGTTTGATGTACTTCCAAGCACAGCCCAGTGGGCTTGAAGAACAGATCCAGGTACACATTATGTGGGCCCAATGGGCCTAAGAGTTCACCTGGAGATTGGGCCCAATAATATATGGCGCGTATTCATATTCCCTGTTTAACCGCCTTCCCCCCAGTCCCCCACATCATCCACGTGGAGAGAGTCAGAGACGCTCTTCTAGTTCTGTAGTTTCTCCCTTCCTCTGTCTCTCTCCGATAACCATTGGCAATGAGCAAGCCCTTCCTTCGAGCTGAGGAAGAGAAATCGCCTCCTCTTCATGAAATTGAAGGCAAATGGCGATTCAGACTCACAATCCGGTCAACACATCGGGCGTCCTGAAGGCCTCTCTAATACACGGTAATCTCCCTCCATTTCTCCGCCCTCATCTTCCCTAACAGCTCCTCCGATAGAATTCTACGTTTTATCCATTTTGTTTCCCTATTTAAGCTGAATATGTGGCTTCAGCCTCGCCGTCGATCATCTTCTGCATCTACGCGATCGTCGGCGCCTCACGCTCCGTTGCCTCTTTCGTCGTGTTTCACGGTAATGCATCACGTGTTGCTCCCGATCTTTTTCTGTTTAGAGACTTACTCGGAGAACTAGATTGAGCGTTTGACTTGAACTATTTAATGATTGAGTAATGAAATCATTGAAAATTAGAAATCGATTCCCGTCGCCTAGCTCGCTATTTGAATTACCTAAAACGCGACATGTTATAACCTCTTAGTAATGTCGTGCTGCGATTAGCTCGATACCTGTTCCCACGCAGGGTTTTAGTGTAGGTTTTTGACCGGAGCTTCTGCTGTTTAGATAGTTCATGTGTTGCTTCCCGGGAAAAACTTGCTTCTGCAATGTTAATGCATGTCTTTAGTATGCACTTCTTGGAAAGAGCTTACGCATGGGTTTACCTTGCCGTGGTACTGAAAGGAACTCCTTGTTTTCCTTAGATGGGGAGGAGGAAGAGCGCACTATAAACGTTGGATAGACCGCTATCCCATCCCTGTCCTACTATCTGGTGATTGAATGAATATTCATGACCAGTCGAGTTGTTTGTCCTGAACTGATGCTTGTATCGTATGCTCTGAGAGAATGGGAAGCTAGTGTGTCCCCTTTGCGCTCTGTTCCCATTTGTGCTGGGAAGACAAAATGTTCCGTCAGCAAACTTTGATATTAAGTGCTATATAGTGATTAGACAATATATCATGAAAATTCTTTCGGATCTATGGGTTATTTCTGTTGTGAAATGTTTCCAGTTAACTTTTCATAGTCTCATCAATGTAATGAACGATACATATGAGAAATTGAGTGTGATTAGGAGACAAAGGTGGTAGTTTACATTGTGTATGTTGCTTTGCATGTACTCATAAGTGGTTCTAATATCTTTCGAGGAAAACATGGTTCCTCAGTAAACTCGTTACACCGTGGGATTGCAAATGAACTAATGTCGTTTTGTTTTTTCTTGATATTTTACTGCTACGAAATGGGCCGTAAAATATCATAATGTTCAGTCTACTAGAAGATCACAATGTTCAGAACTAATGTAATTTATTGTGACATAGCATTACCGAAATAAATCTGTCCACTATAAGATCACAATGTTCAGAAACAGGAGTTACAACAATAATGTTTCTGAAACTCCAGAAGCGTTCTTGTTTTAATCAGACAGCAACCTGATCTTATACCAATCATTAGAGGCGGCCACTGATAAGGCCAAGTGGAGCTCTGGCCTCTCCCTGAAGGGGGTGAGGTAGCTCCTAAGAAGCGTTCTTTTTCTTTCTTTTGTTTTATTTGTGAAATTGATCCCATAGTCTCTATGCCTTCCGTTGCATTCATATTTTAAGAACTCCAAAGCATACATGGTATTGTTAAGAGGTTTTATAATGAGAGACTGATCTATTGCATTTCATTCATTTAAATTTGTTTGTGGGATGGTTTGCTTCTATGGACCTTTCCTTGGTGTACCTTAGCAGATAATGTCATCAATGCACATATGTACAGTGACTATGTCCAAGTATAAACGATGTGTTTTCTTTCTGTTCTTGTATTCTGACATATCATTGCTCTTTGCAGATAGTGGCTCAAATTCTGACATTCTTGTCATTTGTAGGCTTTCTTGGCCCCAGGCGGCTAACTTGAATTACCCAATGCGAGCACCCCTATTCGCCCTATGCTGATGGAGCATTAACATTGAGGTGATGATATCGTGTATTTACCCTTGGATATAGCAATCTACTGTTCAATCAAAGTCCTGACTGTAAATTCAGCCGTACTTTCCAGCTGCTTAAGAAATACTGGCTTTGTCCCTTATCAGTTTGACTTAGTACTGACGTCATGACTTGAATCTTTTCATGATATATTCAACTATTTAGCCAATTGCAGATTTCTCCTCAAGCTTGACAATGAGCTCCCCAACCAGAGGAAATACACCTATAAGCAATGGTTCACTAGCTATCAAAACTCCGTTTCTTATCATGATCAGTAGTTACAACGTAGTCATTTCTGAAAGTTTCTCCTAGCTTTCAGTTGAAAGCCGCAGCATGTATTAATTTCAACATGTTACTTTGATTGTGCCTGTCAACTGTTTGCACACGACAGATTTTTTATTCCCAGAAAAACCTCTTGGTTCACACACCATCCTGATGGGGCCTTCAAGCTGATTGGCCCTCCAAATCAGGTAATCAAGCTCTGTGATGAATCTTTATCGATACTGACATTCACCTACTAGAAGTTTCAATTTTCAATTTACTTGGGTTCAGATGAAACTAATGGTTACCTGCTTTGTCAAAGCTAAAAAAGGTTCATATAGAAAAAGAAGCTAAAAGTTTCTGGTTTTTTGTGTGATGCACGTAGAGCTTTACACCGAGAATTGGATCAGTCTGAGAACTTCAGATGAACCTGAAAAGGTCAAGTTCATCAGTGGCTGGGGAACTCAGCTCGGCATATATCAAAGTGCATCTGAAATAATATAGTCACGCACTTGTGGGAAGACAACGACATTATTTCGCTGCTTCCTAGGGGCAAGGAGTATGGCGGATCTGTGTCAAGCTATAAGAGGTAAATTAGTTTGCCAGCTGAGGTCAGATAATCTACTTGTTGCAGGGATCTCCATGTTTTGTCACGTGATATCTTCTATAGCCAGCCCTCTGAAGCTAGTAAATTGGTGGGAGTTTCACAGGATGAAGCCTTTATGCAAATAAAAAAATGCAGGTGATCCGTAGTAAATTATACAAATGCGGGACGAGAGAAGGAAATCAAAGAGAGCTTGTTAATTCATAATTATAAATCCTTGCGAATATTTAGTTTGAAGTGTCCACCAGTCTGCATATTTTGGCTCTCCGGTATCGATTAGATGTGTTACTACGTCTTTTGATGAGTACATACTGTAATTTCTTGAAGGGATATGTTCGTGTGGGACAGGGGCCTTTGCTCGGTTGCGATAAAGATTCTTACCGCGAGAAAATATATGGAGAGAAAAAATTATGTGCGCAGTGGATTTTGTTTTTTGTTTTGTTATAGTTTTTGCCTTTGCTTTTTGGGCGTGGACAAATTTACCGTGAGGGACGGCGGAAGAAGGTTGGGCCTTGTGATACGTCGGGTGGAAAGGCTGTCCTGTGAGTGGGCCTAACCTGTAATTGCTGTAGGTCCACCAGATTGTTCTGATATATTGCTTTCGGAGTTGATGGGCTTTATGATGGGCTTCCAGCTGAGCCCAAAAATGTATAATGGTCTAACTTGGTACGGACCTTTTTGGGCCTACTTGAGCCCTAGTCCATTGGGTGAACTTGGGCCTGATTGTAGTCATGCGGATGAACACTTTGGGCCTAAGATGGGCTTATAATGGACATATTTGTGCACCAAATGGCACTGGCCCACGTTGTGGGTTCAAAACAAAATCTTAGGTTGTATGGAGGCCCATGCCCTGTAATGTCGGCCTGGTTCACCCATTTACTTCGAAAAAGGGCCTTGTTAAAACACAGGCTGGCTAAAACGGGGCCAGATGGCAAGTTTTACTGGACCCTTTCAGGCCTAAACCGGTGTTACGGACTTTCACTGCCTAATCATTTGCGTGGCCTGGCTAAATCGCAAGTTCGATAGCTTTGGATTTTGTCGCTACATTATCTACCCGATTGTAAGTCATTAAAGGCCCGCGTTGGCCATCAGCATTACAAGAGTCACGGTTCATTGAATAGGTCATCATGTTGATCTAGTCATGCATTGCTAAGGCTGCTGACATATAGACATTTCCATCAACAGAACCACAGAAGCTTACCAGCCGTTTCAACACGACTAACTTCATAGCTAGTGGCTTCGCCCCTTCCACTAACTTGAAGATGAGCCATGATTATACACTTACACTAGCGGCCCATTGAAGAGCCCTTCCTGAGCCCATGTCAGAGACACTACGATGCCAGCTGGTAACCTTCAACTCTGGTATACAAGTTAAAACTCTCAAACTTTACACGAGGAGAACAAACAGAAGTAGCGCCCACTCAACGTAATTATTCAACATCATATTTGCGAGAGGTATCAAAGCAAAACGAGAAAGTAGAGAAGGCATTCCTCTGGGCATGTTTCCGCTTTCTAGTAAAGGTGGATGTCCACACTGATACCTTCAACGTGACCACCACTGATCGCATAGTTGCCCTCAGCGCCTATCTTCTCCCCATGGATCTTCTGGTGCTCACGATATCGAAGCCACAAGCATGAGATTCTTGCCAGTGCTGCCTGACCCGCGACTCTGACCCTATACACAACCCTCAGATCCGCCCATATCTCTGATCTGACATTGTCAGATTCGAGGCATGGATTATACCCAACGAGGTCTGACTCTGTTACCACAACTGCAGAGCCATCATCAAAAGACACCCGATCTTGAGGACAATGATCAGCTATGTGACTGTAAGTACCACCTTTCTTCACATAAAGATGGTAGAAATCCTGAACAGCCTGTCATTAAAATTTATATAAATCAAGAAAAAAATGAACAAGCCAAACAATACCAGGCTATTGAACATTGAATTAAATGATGTAGCAATGTCCATGAAGAGTTTGAAGAATTACCAGCCACTGTGAAGAAGCTAAAAGAACCCTTGGACGGATTGATTTCACATAATCATAAGCAGCTTCAGGCTTCATCTGCCTGTATTTCACCTGTAGAGCAACGAGACCGCACAAAAGATGAACATTCAGCAAAACAAGCATAAAACTGCAAGAAAACCTATGGTTGACATCCCAGGAAGATGCACAGACCAGGTAACATATAACAACGGTAGTACTACGGCCACGACCAGCTTTGCAATGAACATATGTTGTTTGCCCGCGTGAAGCATTTTCTTCAAGACAGCAACATCCCAAACAAAAACAAGGATAAGTAAATAAGCATCATACTTATAGTGCATGAGAATATAGTGTTCATGAGAGAATATACAAGGAAGCAGCTTCTTCAGAAGGAAGTGCTCTACGTTGATCTTCCCCATAGAAATTTATGAGAAGCTTCCGCTTATAATTAAAAGCAAATCACATATTCTCTTTTTACTTTTCTGCTTTTTGCATAACAGCATAATAAAAAGTCCACTCGACAAGAGAAGTGCAAGTGCTTTTTACATAAAATTTTCTGTGATGACCAATAAAATATGATAAAAATGTCCATTCAGCAAATAAAATCATATGAAAACCACAACAAAGGGCCATGTACGTAGTGAGAATTCAGCTACCGTTCCATCACCATATGCAGTCCCTCTAAAATTGAACAAATCAGCCAGAAATGCCTTGCAATTTTACCAGATTTTATTAGAAACAGAAAACCTATGGTAAGGTAAAACAACACTCATCTTGAGCAAATTTACTTCTGTAAAACATACAAATGGGAAAGCATTCACTCATCGTAACAAAAGAAGCTGCAATTACAAAAAAGGGACATAGCAATGCCAATTCAAATCTTGTTACTCATCTAGCTCAGTTACTTAAAGAATAATCAAACAGCAGAGCAAATTTACATATTTCTGAAGCTCAGCCCAAATAACAACTATACAGCAATATAATTACATAAAATAGTACTGAGTTCATGCCCCAGATCATCATATCTAAATATACCTACAAGTACAGGTAATGAAACATGGGCAAACACTATTCTATAAAGAATATTTTTCCTCTAAACAATGAACATGTATAGTTAGAGAAAAACCCATTTCTTAAAAGCATCTCAATAGAAATCTTACCCGCTTACAATCCATTTTAATTCTGGAAGAGAATTTCGACAATTTTTCTTTTTCCTTTTCATTTTCTTTGGATTGTACATCAAATACCACACTACAACTTTTAAGATGAATCTAAGTGAAAAAAATTCAACCAGAGTTTTGAAACACATACTATGTAGAAACTCCACTGCTTGGCATATATTAAATAAGGAAGGTGCAAAGCAGTAGTCTCTTGTAGGAATCACCAAATGCTCAATTCCATGAGCCTGCAATGGAACCAGTAAAACACCAACACGTGTTAAAAAATGGAAAGGTATAACATTTGAAAATGATGAAAACCAAGAATATTCAATTTGTAATAAGGAGTAACAGAAAAAAGTCTGAGCCATAAGCCACCAAATCATAGATTATCCAAAAGAATATTAAATTGCAAGAACAAATATAGGGCTACACTCACATGGTAAAGAGCTGTTGGAACCAACGTTTCATATGGCTCATTCAGCGTAATCACTCCATGAACACCAAGATCCTTTAGGCATGGTACATCACCTGGAAACGGAACTGCACCTAGAAGTATAAACTGAAAACATATGCATATCTATCAGAACCAAGAGGATTACTCAACTCACACCCGCTAAATGCAACAGGAATTATCGTAAGTTTACTGGAACTGAAGTAGCATCATATAGGACAAAACCCTCTCCTGATATTTCACAAGTTATGGCAGTAAATTATTACGAAAATGAACATCAGCAGGACAGAATACCTAAGCATCAAGTAGACAAAACATGGATCATTAAGGACATTAAAAACCTAAATGTCATTGACACAAACATAAAAAACACTGACCACAACAGACACAATAGAAAGTCGGGAAATAGAAATAATCAACCGATCGCAGATGAAATAACATAACACGTTGAAAAACAGGTAGAATTGTACCTCAGCGACTCTATCCCACCATCTGAACTCCGGCTGCATCCTGTTCCTCACAACATTGTAAAGAAGAGTGGGATAAAACAATACGCGAGCCCCAGCTCCAACCAACACTCTCTTTACATCAACCGGTACAAGACTTCCTTTTCTCTCGCTAAAAACATCGGCAACCCCACTGCAGCCGGTCTCTTCTGGCCGAGCCCCTACCACTTCTTCTTCTTCCAATTCCTCAATATACATAGCCACAGTCCACGAAATGAAAGACTAAAAAAAAACCCTAACTATCCGAGACGAGCTACTAATTGAGAGTAAATAAATATAAAGGCGCAACAGATCAGCACAACCGCCCCGACTAAGACCCTAATTCTCGAATCGACGTCTACCGGAGCACACAAAACCTAAAGAGTAGCATGCACCTATAGATCAAAAGGCGATTCAACTTATGATGGCGCGAATCGAGCACGAAACCGGCGAGGCGAGATCGCCACCATCTGGAAAGGGCGGAGGCGATCGGGCCGATAAGACCGAGGGCTAAGGCGACAGGGAGGCCTGATCGAAGGATAAGAGAGACCCGGAGATGGTTCGATCGGCGGAGGAGATCAAATCGATCTCGAGGAGACCCTAAGCCAGAGGCAGATTTCTCTTCTTTTCCGTCTCTGATTCCGCGATTTCTCTGGAATGATCACGGAGGGAGAGAGGGGAGAGAGAATGGCGCAGATTCTACTCTTTCGCTAACCAACTCCTTTTCCCTTAGATTGAAACTCAGAGACAGAGAGGGAGTGGGGGTGGGGAGGGGGGGAAGGTAAGGTCTATGGATTCGGGCAAAGGGGCGCTGATAGCGTAACCGCTAAGTCAGGGCGGGGATGCGTGAAGGCCGCTGAGTAGACGCCACGTGGAAAGAGAGGAGAACCAACCAAACTATAGTAAAACTAAACCCCTTCCGGTAAATGCACAGAGAAAGTTTTTTTTTTTTTTTTAAACAGTTATATAATAATTTTTTAATAAAAATATTAAAATAATTTATCAAACTTTAAAAAATTAATTATTAAATAAAAACATATTAAATGTATCTTATACTAAGGTTATGCCACATAATATATTGAAATGATATTTAATCATCCAAGAAGAAAATTGACAGACGCTAATTTTAATTATTAAAAAATAAAACATATATAATAAATCATAAATTCACATCACATAAAATACATTTTCCTGTGTAAAGACACTTTCTCCGGTCGAGGAGCCTTCTACCACTACTAGAAGGACAATGATGTAGAAGGCAAACATCCTTACCAGCCGAGTGGGGCGGCGTATAGGTGCTGTGATCAATTTGTAAATCTTCCCTGTACTTCATACATACATGAACAGTGGGCAGTGAGACATTCACCATCCTCCAAATTGGAGATTACAGTAGACGTCGTTTTAGAATCCCGATCGGGTCCCTTCACCGGGTCGACAAGGAATATGTGCTGGACCGTCCAAATCGCAGTGCACATACATACAACCATAAGAAAACAGAATGTTTCACATTCCTTGAAGAGGGAAAAGGCAAAGTTCCACTTAAAAGTTCGATGGAGCAGCCTAGGCCACTGAGAGAGGAGTAGAAGGAGAATATGCCATTCGAAGAGCAGAAGCTGGCGAGGAATCTCTTCCCAATGTTTGGTCTGTCGGCACTTAGGACCAAAGCCGTCATTCTCAGCCACAAGCACCCACGAGATCACGCTACACCTAGCTGAGTAGTGGGTGATGCAGAGAGAGTCAAAAGCAAACCACCCATTTAGCTCATATTAATCCTTATCTAAAGCAGAAATGGCGCCAACGTGTTCTGTCAATGCACACATAATTAATCTTGAAAATGACAGTTCCGCCAAGTGGTGGATTTCAACATCCATCAAGAATTCGAGACGGATCGGAAAACATGTCATAAAGCTTCCCTTCTTTCTCGCAAGACTGCTCCCGAAGAGGAACTCCTCTATCCCAGGACAGCTGAAACACAATATTCAACACGAAGTTTCTTTTCACTTGTCAACGAGAACCTGAGCTATTGGCTCCCGCTGTAAACAAAGATGTCATCTTCTCAGTCAATCCCGGATCCTGTACTGAACATGGCAGAATTTTCTGTCGTGGTCCTTCTCCCAGGCTGCTCAGCATGTGTGTGAATAATTTAAACAGCACAGGAAAGAGGAGATTAACAAATCCCACGGCCAAAATCTCCAACTAATTCCACAGATCCGACTGGAATGATAGAAAATTTGGCTCTGGCTTATATCACTAAATGTCTTAGTGTGTCGTACTGAGTTGCTTGCGAGTCTGAGGAGCTTGGAGTCTGATTCCTCTATTGAACATTGAACTTAATAGTGTTACTGCCTCTTCTATCTGCTCGGGCTCAAAGCGTGCCCCATAACGAGCGCAGAGAACACATTGGATTCAACAAAAGCCAAGAATTCTGCCTCCTCGATTTCTTTCAACATCAGAAACGCGTCAAAAGGTGTTCTCTTGGAGCACAGCTCACTTAGGATCACTTTACAATTCATCCCTCCAGGTCATCCCACAACTCAAGATCCTGCTAGATGGCATTTCAGCCACTTGCAACTTCTCTGACCTTATTAAAATAGTGATTGAATATGGCAATCCGCAACTAAAAGGTTACCACCAGAAAGCAACTTTGCCTCTCAATTCATCTACTTACTTCAGATGCCTTTTTTTCTCAGAGGCCATCAGTTACGGCACACAGTATGACGCCATTGGGACTGGGAGCACATCCATTATGAATCATTTCGATGCAGAAGCTTCAAATCACAAACCTAGATGTAACAATATTTGAGCGGCGATCAGTGTCCCCCTCACTCCATTCCAGAGCCCTCTCATGACTCCTGCTCCGGCAAACCCATCGGATAGGCCTGAGAAAACCACCAGGCTCAGGGCACAGTTCTACTCTTTCATTTTTTTTTGAAAGAGCTGAGAAACATTATCTCATTTGCCCGCGGTGCAAAATCCCTTGGATATCAGGACGACGGACCAACATAAACCGGTCGTCTGTATTGTCAACTTAATCTAAAGTGCTCATGTCGCCTTTCTCAGAGAACTGACGACATTGTAGGCAATTGTATCAGTTCCTATATTGAAATACTCCCTCTTCTTGAATCCGTAGGGCCTCATCGACGAGCTCAGCTTCCTTGCATTAAGTAATTCAAGATAATCTCAACCGTCTTAACATTGGCTGAGCGCTCATGACTTCTGTAGACCCAAGAACATCATAATCACGTACACCTGGCCCTGATAGAGGCCAGAGTTTCCACGAAATTGGCATACAGTTGCTACACGGACGTCTCATTTGCGTCCCCCTAAATTGGGAATCGATTAGAATTGGATGAAAACTCGTCCTCACCTGGTATTATCCCTTTTTATGCCGTATTCATCACCGAGCTGCCTCAACGGCCCTTGAATGAAATAGAGGATTTTTTTTTCATTTTTCGCAATCATTAAAAAAAAAAACGAAGAAGAGGAAGATGAATGTGGGTGGTGGGTGGGGTGGACGATAAACCTCTCTTATTTTAAGTGCACTTATCTGTTTGTCTGACTAGGCAAGAGAGTGCACAAATCCGAGATAAGCAACAAACGATCATCAACTTAAGCATCCGGGAGGAACCGGATTCATTTGTCTACGACAAGCTTTCTGGTCCACTTTCCGTCCATAATCTTCTATATATAAGGGGCTAAGGAATTGGTTACATTGTATATATTATGGTTAAAATTCTTCATAACTAGAAGTGAAAAAACAAAATCTTCCATGTCATGCCATAATCTCTCGAATAATGGATCCACAGAGGGCCAAGAAAGATAGTAAAATTTACGGGATCGAGATTCCAGCCATTTTCAACATACAAATCTTCGTTCGCGCTTCTTAGAATGTCACTTTTCGATTTCCCATGGGAATCCTTGAGCTGCGTGGAGTTTAAGAGCATCTAGTGCACATCTTACTACTTATCCACGCATAAAGGAATTGAGTGACAGTGGCGATCGATGTGAAGTAGGAAAAGCACTTCCATCGAGAAGTTGCGAACACTCGGACACATGCACACATATACGCATGATGATAACATATGTTCTTTGTCGGTGATTATCTAGTGATAAAATATGAATATATGTCTACATATTTGTGTGTGTACATGGAGAAAGGAACATATAAAAGCTAGCGTAGGCAGACCAAAAGAGAGAATCTTGATCACAATCCACGCAGCCTGTGTAACTGATACACTTGGGTGTCTGTTGCACAAATCATGGCTGCAAAACTCGTTGTACCATGATCTCTAGCACGACTTTCGATCTCGATCCTGCGTCAGTCAAACTCTCTGCAAGGTGAGGTGTGATCAAGAGGCAAAATTGGGGAAAAACAGAGAAATAAATCACGGATTGAGGTGGAACAGAGCTTGTGGACCTCAGATCCCTCACCGATGATGCATCATTCCCTCTCAACTCTATCCACTCCGCTCTCCCTGTGCTATTCCTTTCTTTCCTTCTCTGCGTTTCCTTAACCTCGAAGTCTTCATTGCTCTCATCTCATCTCCTTCCTTTTCCTGATATTCCTTTTCCTCTTCTTGTTCTCCTAACAACCCCAACAGCGCACTCTTCAAGTCTTCTCCGTTTCCTTCCCTGGGCTCCAATGGCGGAAACAGAGCACTCTTCAAGTAAGTACTTCACGAACTTCCTGCATAAAGCATCCCTTGCCATAGTATTCCTCGTGATCATCCCTCTCTTCCCTTCCCAAGCCCCTGAGTTCATCAACCAAACCGTGCCCAACAAAAGTTGGGAGCTTCTTCGCCTTATATTCGTTGGCATTGCCATCTCTTACGGGCTCTTCAGCACCAGAAACCAGGAAGAGACCGAGAAGGAACTGAACCCGTCAAAGTTCGAGAGTGCGCAGTCCTGCATTTCTCGGTTGCTGCAGGTGTCCTCGGTCTTTGACGACGAGCCCGAGACTCAGTCAGGATCTGCTGATGAGATCAGCAAGCTCGAAACTTGGAGCAACCAGTACGTGCGCAATGAACCTGTGGTGGTTTTGGCTAAAGAACGACCTTCTGTAGTTGGTCAGAAGAGGGTTAGCAGTGTCGTTAGCAGCTCTAGAATCGGGGAAAAGCCTCTGCTTTTGCCCGTCAGGAGCTTGAAATCTCGGGTTTTAGACGATGAGAAGGAACCTGTTGATAGGACCAGTGGTATATCTAGTCGTCCTTGTATTTCCAGGACTAGTTCCAATTCGGATTCGGAGAGGCTCAGAGGTTCGAGCAACGTGCCTACTCAGATGAAGGGTTCACAGAAACTCGGGGGATCAGAGGAGAAGGCAGCAGAAAAGGAAGCTGCTGTCCTTCCTTCTCCAATTCCGTGGAGATCATCAAGATCAGGAAGGATGGAAGTGAAGGAGGAACTCCGAAGTCCTGATTCTCCTTTCTCTTTGATGGGGGATTTCCATCGTTTTTGGGACAAGCCTGAGGCATCTAAGCCACAGATTTCGACATCCTCTCAGCTCAATTCCAATCCTAAGATCTCCCCTTCGTGGAAGAGATCGTCTTTTTCATCAGAAATACAGGCAAATACTGCGGAAGATTTTGTGATGGAGAAGGCCTTCCAGAATTCTCCTCCCCCCCCTCCGCCTCCTCCCCCACCTGTAAGTTTTAAGTCATCATCGATGAGAATCTGTTCAAGTTCCGGTTCTCATCTCAGCGGGGCGTCATGGAATAAGGACCTAAGGAAAAGCTATTCTGGGGAGCAAAAGGCAAGTCGAGTCCATTCAGGTATCGAGCTGGAACCAGGGAGAATTCTTCTTCATGGCGTGGGGAAGCCAGTGAGAACGTTTCGAGCACGAAAGGACGAAGAGGTTATGGAATATGGTGCAGAGGAAGCTGAAGACATGACCTTGTTGGAGAAAACCCGAAAAGGGACCAACATTGTTTCAAGCCCGAGCTATTTGGAACTTCCTGAAGGTTTGGTGGGGCATCTGCTCTCGGAATCAGATGAAGATTCCCCTGCGAGCAAGAACGACCAGGAAGCTGCACCAGGAACTTCAAAGACTGAGGAAGTCAATCCCGACAACATTATCAGCGACGGAGGGCCTGATGTTGACAAGAAGGCCGAAGAGTTCATAGCTAAGTTTAGGGAGCAGATAAGGCTTCAGAGGATTAACACAATCAAGAGATCGAGTGAAGAGATAAGCCGGAGCCTTTCAAAATAAAGCTAGTAGGCCTTAAAAATTTGTAATAAACATTCAAACGTTCCCTGCTTATGTTCTTCCTTTTACATTTTCCAACTTCTTTCAGGCCTATGATAGTTTGTCCAAGAAGAGTGGGATGTATGATTATGAGTGCATTCTACAGCAGGTTATTTCCTTGTGATTGGAGTTATTTCAGCCCAATTCAATACACAGTCTCAGTGTACGAAGACTCCGAAATTTTAGATAGGTTTCTATTTCCTTGACCATGAACATAACTGGTTAATCGAGTGTCGAAAGGACAGACTGCAAGTTCTTGCAGATCATCTCATCCTTCATCACATAAACGGGATCGGATCTTGTGAGCTTGTCTTAGTGAGCTCCATCTGATTTAGCCTTGTTTTTTTGTTGAAAGCAGAAATAGATTTTACCGGTAAGGGATCGATGGGGCGAATTCTAACCATCTTGCTTGCTATTTCCATCTCATTCGCATTTCCTACCAAAAGTGATATGAGATGTCCTCGTGTCTTCTCTTCGTTGCAGTTATTCTCATCCACCAGTCTGTGCATAAAATTGTCATGTCTGAACGTGTACTTAGGTTCTTTTCACATTCGATTCCTCGATTTGGTCTTTCCATGATTCTTTGTGTCTATTGGCCCACACTGGCAACAAAACATGCCCGGTAGCTTGTTCCCTGCTATTAAGATGCTTTCTGCAGTCAGGGGGCCTCTTTCTTGCTCTCACAGGTATGGATTGTCCAAGTTAATGTCCAACCGTACCCAAGGGATCATTCACCAGTAAGAAAAAGAGAACACAGGCAGCCTAGTTACATACATCTCCTACTTTCTGTCAGTAAAACAAAGGGATGGAGGTCGAAGGTGTTGACAGGCCCGGAACGTTTACAAGCTGCAGCCATTTAGCAAGCCTATTATTTATGTCCCACGTTCAAACAACAACAATCAGTCCACAGCAGATGGAATAAAGATTCACTGAAGAGCCTGATTTGTAAGGGGCTGCTTCGAGATGTGCAAGAATTGTGTTTGGCGATGGAAGAAGCATGAAATTTCGCACCGACTGCAGTGGCACTGATCGACCGCGGTCTTTATCTGGCCAGAGACCATTAACCTGCAGGCCCATGTTCTCTGGAAAAACTGCCGCGTTCCCGCAGGTTACAGGAGATATAACTCTTACCCCTCTTGTCAATTTAGTCCAATTTTGTTAAATTTCTGAACAACTTCATTGGCGTCCGACTCTGGCCTCTGGGCACATTCCATCATCAATAACATACTACTAGGATCGCCTTGATCCGTCCACAATAAGCTCAGTCTAGTCTCTTCCCTTCTTTCTTAAGTATGCCCTGCAAAAACCCTGCAAGTTCGAAGAAAGAGGGACGACAAAGAAGATCCGAGAACGGAGATTTCTCTCTGGGATAAATCCCCCTTTCTTTATTTCCACGACGAGACATGCCCCAATTTTGACCAACTATTCTACCATCCTGACCCAATAGATCTCCTGCCATTTTATGGAAGTACGAACTTATTAAACAGTTTACTGCAAATCATCGGACGAATGAGTGCATGGGGATGCACAATTATGAGAGATCACCGCCCATTTTGAGAGCTTTCTCCTCCATCCAGCCACGTTTGGTACGCATGAATGAAATCCAAATGATTTTACGAATTGAATGGGATGAAATGAGAAGGAATGATAATAATAATTATTTTATTTCATTTCGTACTATCTTTAAAGCTGATAGAATGAATTTTTTTTTATGTAAAAACCATTTTATCAATTATACTCTTATCCGCAATTTAATAAAACTCTCGCAATCTTTTTAAAATATTTATGATATTTATATTTTTTATAATTCAAGTTATAAATTGAAAATTTTCTACAATTTTGTTATTAAAAATTGTAATTATCTAACTATTCTATAATATTTTCTAACAATATTATAATGATTTTTGTTGATTTTTTTATAATTTTTTGAAATTCTTTTTAAAAAATTAAATTTATAAGAGCTTTATAAATTTATAATTATTGTTAATATTTTATTATTTTATATTAAATCATTTTTTAATACTTTCCAAATTTTGAGAATTAATTTTTATAAATAAACATAAAAATAAAATGAGTAAAGCAAACAAAGAACATTTATTAAGGAAAATAATGAAATAGGAGAAATGAGGAAAAGTCAAAACGATCATCTTTTTGGCACAATCAAATATAAGAAATTAAATAAAAAATAAAATAATTGCTCCAATTTTAATTTCACTCTTACATACCAATCCGGCGACCGACAGGGAAATTTCATAGAACAGGGCGCTTTGGTTTGCTCCCCCATAAATCCGCACGTCTGCCTTCCAAAAGTCCGTATAGGTATGGCCAAAGTCTCCATCCCATCAAATAATTAACCAATTATTGGACCAAGTAAAAGATTAAGAGATAAATATCAAAAAAGTGTGGTAAGGATCAATTACCTCTTTGAACCAACAACAACAACCGAGTGCCAAGACCCGAGTCTATGCACTTTCAAGGAAAGAAGGAAAACGAATACTCATGAGCCAGCCCGTGCTCATTGATGTCCCCAGAGGATATACTTGAAAATTGAGTATTTATATCTACGAATCTCATACAAATCTCTCAAAAATCTTATAGAAACTCTATGAAATTTATAAGAAAAAGTATTTCATGAAAAATTGATTATTAGAAAATAGAGTTCTTATTCTGAGTGCACCGATATGATTCAAATAAGATTTGAACATTCCCAAGTATTGCCTCAACACGGCTGCCTCAAAACCAACCTCAAGAATAATCCATGTTTGATAGGTTAAGCTACTACTGCAGAGTCTACTGATAACATGATCAGCCACGATTCAATTGATCAACACAAATACTAGTCAATGAATCGACTAATTAGACCTAAGATTTTACAGCGACAAGCAAATAGCAATACTTTGCCCTAACACTACGGCCCTACAATAATAGAGAAATAAGAGAGGTGAGCCAATAGTACAAAACATTTATAGACCCACCAAGATGGCCTTTCTCCCTGACAACCCATACATCAGACCTTAGCCCAGCCGAGTCCACATTCCCATACATAGGTTCCCTAAGATGAGGTTGAATAGCGTGCAAGGATGACCACTTGTTATGGCTATGACCTGGGCCGCAGGGCGTCGAACGCTGGTCCATTGGCAGCTGGGACCCATGGGTCGATAGGGATGGGCCTGTGGTGCGCCGGGGCAACGGCAATTGCTCTTGGGTTGGCTGCACCGGCTGGGACCGCCAGCCGCTCGCAAGAGGGGCACATGGTGAGCGTGGTCGGTGGGGTCATCTGCATGTAGAACTGAGGGGAGAGCTTCAGCGCCCTCAGCTCCTGCACTTCCTTCTGCAGCCGCCGGTTCTCCTCCGTCAGGTTCTCGCAGCACCTCTTGAGGATCTCGCAGTCGACCTCGGTCTGCTTCAGCTTTGTCCTGTGAAGGAGAGGGAAGAAGGTGGGGAAGATCGATCGTCAGCGGTACTGGACACTGCAAAATACCAAAAATGTATTCGGAGGAAGTGTCGGAACGGCGGATCTCACCTTGCCCTTCTGTTCTGGAACCAGACCTCCACCTGCCTCGGGCGCAGCCCAAGCTGCTTGGCCAGCGCCAGCTTCTGCTTCTGCATCGTCACCAATACAGGCACGCTAGATTAAAATTACCATAGTACCACAGAGCTATCTCACTATTAACCGACAATAATGCCTCAGCAGCTCATGCAATCAAATTACACTCACCGGGTTGAGAGTATTGTGCTCTTTGAAGCTCTCCTCCAGGATCGCCGACTGGTCCTTAGAGAGCCTCAGCTTCTTCCTTGAGGTGTCGCCATCTTCCTCGTCACTGATCCCCCGGGATGATGCCCTCTCGTTGTCTGCCGTCAGATCCTCGGCGTTGGTCTCCCTCTCGCTCCTCTTCCCGGAGACCGTCGAGATGGTGCTGTTGGGGGAGGACACCCCAGCTTCCTCCTCGCCGTCTGCTGTTGAGGGCAGCCTGTTCACGTCAATCCCCCGAAGGAACGACCTTCCGTCGCTGGAGATCCGATCTGCTCACAAACAGAACGGGCACTTATTTTCGGTCTCTACGATAAATGTTCTAGGATGGAAAACACCGTGCTTTAGCTTCAATGCTTGAGACCCTTATGAACGGAGCAATACAAAAGAAAAAAAAAATTGCAGACTTTTGAGTATCAATTGAGCACCACGGAGCCAAGAATTGACCGGAGAGAAATAAAGGCTCCGGGAAAATGAAATTCGACGAAAAGTGCAACCTTTTAAGAGAGTATTGGGCTTCAAAAAGCAGTGGAAAACAATATGCTTTCCAATTCAAAGAGAGAGAGAGGGGAAGGAAGACTTTGGAAAAACGGGACGGGGGAAAAGGGTTTCGTTTTTTGGAGCAGCTCTACGCTGCGAAGAAGACTCGGGTCCGGATCAATGGATAAACCGCAGAGATCAGCGAAAGTACCTGAGGAGGCGAAACCCAAAGGAGAGGAAGTCGAGGAAGGGAAGGGCATCAGATTGAGATGCAGGGGAGGCGGATGCTGCTGCTGGGGAGGAAAGCTCAGGCTCAGGGACAGCCCCAGGTCTTCCTTGTCAGCCATACTCGAGTCTGATGAAAATACCACTCTCCTTCTTCCTTAATTCCCTTCTTGGTTGAGCAGCTGGTCTCGGATCAATCGGAGGTTTTCCTGGTGCTATTGACGGGGTCTCTGGTTCTAGAGAGATATAGTCTAGAGAGTCGGAGGCTGGGAGGTGGGAGGGTGATGGGCAATGAATATGAGGGAAAAAGAGAAGTGGTTGGGGTGTGCTATATAATACTGCAAGGAGTGAAGATGGCTTTCGGGGAAATGGGTGGGGAAGAGTAAATGAGTAAACTGATGGCGAATTAAAAAAAGAAATTGAGAAATAGAATTTGACCTATTGTGCGCCCCTTTTTCACTTAATTATTAAAAATATATATATTTTTATTTTCTTTTTTATCCTTTTCTAATCTTATACTTCCTATACAACAAAAAAAAAATGACAACAATCAATATATCTAACTTTTATATTTACCCACAAAAATATTAAATATACCCATTTTTTAATAATTAATTGATTGAATTGTTAATATCTAATATTAGTAATATATTATGATAGACAACTCGACCTGAGGAAACACGGCTGGATATGAAGACCGGGGAGAATCAGTTTTGACCAGAGGAGAGTTTGTTCATTCCCCTAATTTCAGTTGATTTTTTAAATATATAAGACTCGTTTTAAATTAAAAATTAATATTTGACTTTATTTTTATTCGCTCCGACACTTGGGATGGCGAGATTTTTTTTAATCATAGAGGGAAAAAATTAGTTTTTTAAATGGCTCCTTTCGACATAATTTTTAAAATCGAATCAGATTAGTAACCGATCAATATATGAGTTCATGGGTTAGACCGGAAGTTCAATGAATCAACACACATGTTTAATAAATAATATTAATAATATAATATTATCAAAAAATTGATATAATATTATAATTTAATTATAATTTATAATAAAAATTATTAATATAATCATTATATTAATATTAAATTCAACATAAAATATGAATATAAGTCTAATAAAATAAATAAATACATTATAATATATTTTTTATTTTAAAGTTAGTTAGTTTTTTACTGGTTTCATTGGATTAGTCAGTTCAATCAAAAACATGCTAGTTCAATCGGATTTGACCTAATTTAAAGTGTAATTGGATTATTTATGAGAACCGAATCCGATAAGTAGTTGGTTTTCGATTGAACCGACAAACCCAATCTGATTTTTAAAACTATGCCTTTCTGTATAAAATTTCTTTATGTTCGAGGCCTTATTTCGGGCATGTATGCCCCAGTTGGCCTGGAGATCTTATCTCATTTGATTTGCTCGGACACTCCGAAAGCGAAAGATCTTGGATCCAAAATTGCCGTACCCCTTTTTTCTTTTCCCACTACGATCAATAGTTGCATTTCAGCTGTAATTTTAGATGTCCCTATTCATGTCAGATTTGGACTCATTTCACTTATAATTCCGTCGCATTCGAGGCCCACTTGATCGTGATTAACATGACTAATCAAGCTTTTTCAATGAAAAAGTACTTCCCGTGGAATTTTATTATATTTAAAATATAATAAGAGAGAAATAGTCATTGGTACAGTAACACTTTCCTCGATTTAATAACTAATAAATTATAAATTCAATTTTTATGACAAAATTTCTTATATCCCTTTATTTCTTATTTATTTTATTTCGTTCTAAATTTATAAATTTTTCATATAATTAAAAAAATATTATAAGAGGACCATAACAATTTTTTAGATAACGAGAAGTTTATTTGTTATTAGGAAATAAATTGTGATATAGAATAAATTTTATAGTTTTCCTATTGGGTGATTATTTTATTTTTAATGGATTATATATTTCATATATGTTCATTTATCTCGTAGCCCATAAATAGTTAGATTAATTTTCATAATTCTTGAGCCAATGGATAAAAAACTTTATGATTAACTCTCATGCATCCCACCTCCAAACCGTCGCGTATGTTTATCATTTCTCTACACTCTATGTAGACTTATTTTAGAGTCAAGATTTATTATTATTATTATTATATAAAGTTTTTCCTCCTACATCTATATTCTATTTCTATTTTAACAATTGTTAGATTAAGGATTTAAAATATCCTTGACAAACGTAAATTTAATTAATAAAATATTTAATGTGAGTTAAGTTGAAAATTTACTCTTAAAATTAAAAAAAATTAAAATATCATTCGACGTTTGGATTGCGTTTTTGTTTTTATTTATTCATGTTTGTACCTTCAAAATTAGTGGTGTAAAAAAATTATATTCTATTGAATAATTACGTAAAAGTTACTTAAACAAAAATAATATTGAGGAATTTTTTTTGTAATTATTGGCAATTTCTTCGCCCTCATGTTTATCNGGGGGGGGGGGACAAGGGAGAGTGCAGTTCACGTGATGGGAGGGGGGTTGGTGGGGAAGGGCGAAGGCGGTTGCGATGAAGCCCAACCCCACACTCCAGCGCACGTGGGTTCGGCACGCCCCGTGGGGCCCACATGCGCACTTCATGCCACACTGTCGCTCCCACCTCGGACACACTCCTCACAACAATCATTTGAACTACTTGACCGCGCTCTAGTGCTCCGCCACCACTCTCCACCTAGCGCGTGTCGTCCACTTACTCGAGCAAGGACAATTTCTTGCCGTCGGATGGGCGCGTTTATCACGTCTACGGTGATGCCAGAGCGTAGCTGCATCTTTTTATTTTTAAAATTCTTCCCTCACCGGCCCCTATCTCCAGGTTTTAAATGCAGAACGACTGGGCAATACAGTTGATTATTACTATCTACCGCTCAAATAAAAAAAAAAGTAATTTATCCTATTAAAATTTTATCCAAAAAATTTGTAACTCATAATAGTTTTAGTATTATGGACTTATAAATCTTAAATATATATTAATTAATAATAATATAATTTACTGATATTATATAGTACATATTAAAAAATCTCAAATTGCCAACTAGGACCCTGTGAGTAGGCGTCGTAGGAATAACATCCACGCCCTTGAACGAATGTGTGAATGAGGAAACCCATCGGACCATGTGGGCAGTACGATTTATGCGTTTTTTTTCCCCTTGATTGGCGATCGCGTCCATGGATCCAAGTAGATCCATGTGTAAGCACTTACAGTTCAAGGGAAGAGTCAAATCTATAAATTTATAAACTACTTATAAGTTATATATATATTCTATTCACTTAAATTAATTATTAAAATTATTATTATTATTATTATATATATTTTTTATTAATACTTTTATTTTTTTTTCTCTTGACTCTCGGGTAGCAAAAATATATTTTAATGGGTAGTATTCAAGGTTGAAATCGATGAGAATCGAGTGGTGTTGGAAAAGTCGTGAGGGGCCATTATGATCTCATGTGGGGTACGAAAAATCGAGAGGTTGTAGTTAGCATGTCATTATGAGTAAGGAATGGTCGGTCCACTTTTGACACCACACCCTCCAACCACAATCCTCTCACCACTCTCATAATGTGAAAATGATTATCCAACCACCCGCACCGCATCTCTTTTCAACATCATGTTTATTTACTTATTTATTTATTTATTGCAAAAAAAGGAAAGGAAATATAGGATTCATGAATCTCAATGAATTCAACAAAAATAATTTATAAAAAATGGAAACTGAAATAGTTATAGGCTAAGGGTTTCAAAATGTACAATTTTTTTCGATTATATATATATATATATATATATATATGTGAAATGTGAGTATCGAAAGAGATAAAAAAATATAAATAATAGAGAAACGTAAGAAATTTTAAAATAAGAATTGAATATGTAAATACATAATTTTAAAATCGAAAACGATAACATCGTATCAAACTCTCTTTATGGGTAAGATATAGCTTACATGCAAGTATTAATTGTACATTGTCAATAAATTATCGAGAGCTTGTTTAATTTAATAGGTGAGGAGATCTATATAAGCAACTGTGCGGATTCTCTCCTCAAAAGCCGCGTCTGCCTCCTAAGAAACTCCTCATCGTCGGTATTTTTGCAAAGCCTTTCGCCATGAAATTCCATATAGAAAAGTAGGCTTTCCTGTTCAAATCGCCAAATGGTTATTTAAGGAGTCAACGTGACAGTAGGAATATCGGAGCAAGTAACATAACGACAATAGCCCGGGAGGAGACGCGGCTTCCCACAGTGAGGTGGCACTTGTTCAACAATTTGACCGATTTTCTAATTAATTCTAATTTATGCATATATTTTTACATAATTACTGTCTAAATACTATAGTTTTATATTTTTTTACTTAAATTATATATATTTAAAATAATTTCTAAATAATATATAATTAATTTTATAATTATAATAATTCCCAGAATTTTTCACCATCCAATTACTTAGGAATGTGGCCGAGGCCATGGGCAAGTTGGGAGGGAGGGGGAGGTGCAGCACACGCGAGCTGCGGGAGCGTGATCGAGGGGGGGACGGGATGAGGATTGCGAGATGAGATGAGTGGTGATGATAATATGTGAGGACAGGGAGGGCGTGGGGAGACCGGCAGGATGCCAGGTGATGATTGACTGTCCCACGAGGTGCGTGCTAGCTGTCCCACGTGTCTCCCTCATCTCTCTCTCTCTAACAATCATTTAAATGAATAGACAAATCGGTCGAGACTGTCGCTCTCGTGGGCCCCACCTCGTCTGGCCCGTACGAGGCTCTCCTCCCCCCCACTCGCCATGTGATTCTCACGTGAACTCGGGCCCCCGCCTACCCCACGCTGTTCCACCACCATCCCTTTCTGCAGGAGAAGATTTTTCCTTTTTTTGCCTTACGACGTAAATTTGTATCCACTTATTGTGGGAAATCATATGAAAAATAATAATAATTTCGACCATAAGATTAGATTTTCATTTTTTTTTGGACCATCGCCGCATGACCAGCACCTTGTTCTCATGTGACCAGGATTGCACACAAAAGCACAAAAGAATCCGATTAAATCGTAAATCGAATGTAAAATAATTAGTTTGAACAATTTTTTAAGATGAAGAAATATAATTAGTTATTAAATTTAAACGATTCAGTTAATTAATTCAAATCATATAATCATATTTAAGATATTGTAAATATAATGAAAGTAAAATATTTGAAGTTTTTTTGAAAATTAAAAAATAATTAAATATATATTATAT
>CXYZ01014963.1:697269-715129 GCA_900006705.1 Sonneratia caseolaris | reverse complement strand
GTTCAATAAAATAAAATAAACACATTACAATATATTTTTATTTTTTTTAAATTTTAAGTCAATTAATTTTTCTATCGGTTCAATTTGGATTTGTCAGTCCATTCAGTGAACAGTTCACTTTATTCATACATGACCACATTTACAATGTAATTAAATTAATTCTGAAAATCTAATCGAGTGAATGACCGGTTCTTGGCCGAACCAAGAACCCTAAAAAAACCTAAAAATCCAACTGACTCGATTCGATTTTAAAAACTATACTACTAGCACCCTTTGGTGTGGTATCTCTTTTTTTTTGCATTTCCAAAATTAACCTCCATTTATTATTACCACACCCATTTGCATCGATTCATCAGGAGAAGGACCATACAGTAATTTCCACTAAGACAGCTTCCTCCCTATTTTTTGCGTCGCAGCGGAACTCAATGCAATCATGGTGCTTTAACCCTTTTTTACTTCTTTGCCCTTTCTATGTAGCTCGGAATTTCACGGTCAAGGAAGGATTCAGGACCAGAGAGACTCCAAATTAAAGACACAACATCCACTTGGTACAATTAAAGCCTCCTTTTCTTTTCATATAATAGCAAACATCGAACTCTACCACCGTCACGTGTAACACACCATTTTCCACGTAAAATAAAAATGTGAAACTCACCCCAATCCTAAAAATATGTGATTTTTTAGTTGAAAATTTAAATATTTTAAAATAATTATTCCGTTAATAAGTTATCATTTTTATAATTTATTTAAATTATTGTCATAACAACCCGTTAAATTATGCTGATATCAACAAAATATTAACGTGATAATTACACTTTATATGCCATCTCATGACTTAAATCTAATGGCTTAAACAAGCCATGCAGGTGAAGTTTTAAAATTAAAATAGTTATTTAAAATTTTTAAGATTTAGATTTAAATTCAAATTATGAGTATTAATGTTTCCCAACCCCAAAAAAAAAAAATATGCGACTGTCGTGGGGGCGGCGAGGCACACGTGTGACCTTGGACGCCCGCACCTCACAGCGCCCGCACCGCCCACCCCCTAACCCGACACTATATTATATTACTAATTACAGCTGAAACTATTAAAAAAAAAGAAGATGAAAACATCCTCTAATATTTTATAATGAACTTTTCACAATATTACTAAAAAAAATTCATGATATTAACCATTTTTATTTAAAAAAACTGTAACCATGCATAAATATATAAATAATATAGAATTAGAGAAGGATGATTATTTGAAACCAATCAATAAGTTAAATATTATTTTAAGTGATGCTATAATTTAATCTTTATTCCTTTTTAATTAGTTATATATATTTATATGTGAAGGGGTAGTTTTGGAGGTTTAAAGTGAAACTGATTTCTCTGTCATCATTCATGCTCAAAGTAATATATGACAAACATATTTATAAATACGAAAATGCATATATATATATAAGAAAAATGACATAATATAATCATGCTGATAATATAAATAATTAAGAAATTTTAAATTTAATTTTTATATAAAAAAAATTTGTGCTCTTTCTCTCTTTTTTTTTTCTTATTACCATTTTCTCCTTCCCTTTCTTGGTCATGGGTCTCTGTTGTAAATTACTGATTCATGTTGCTGGCTTTCGTAGTTAAGCTGTACTAAAACGAAGCTTGTCTCATAATGCTAACTATCCGTTACGCCTAACGGTGCAATGGACAGCCCACACCCGAGTCCTCGCAAACTCCGAAGGCAATCAAATCTCGGGGAAAATAAAAATAAAAATAAAAACCCTAATAATTGCAAGTGATCCAACCTTCGGTGAATGAGTGAGTGAGTGAGTGAGTGAATGGATACCCCCGCACGTGCAACAGTTTCGTAGAAACCGTGAAACCCAACCTAAGCCTAGGTTGTCGTTAAAAAGGTGCAAAGAAATTAATGATTAGTTGTCTTCGCTCGTTCGAAACCCATAAAATGCACTTTGAGTAAACACAATTTGTTCAAATTAAACTAACTCTGGGGGGCTCAACCCCTTGAGCTCGTCGGACTTCCCTTACCTAAAATATACGACAACATGGTGAGATCAGGAGGAGACACTTGGATCCCATACTACACCTGGCCCATGTGATCGGGTGAGCTGGCTGGTCGCCATGTGGTTTACTGCGTTGAGCGAATCATGGGCACGCGATTAGATCAGTTAATCGATTTGCGGGTCGATTAGTTGGACTGCACGTGTGGGTGCGTACGAACTTGTCAGGAGATCTCGAAGTCCTCATGCGAGACCCAATTCTTTAGTTTACGAGCTAGCTCATTTACGTTATTGCCCCCCTGCTCTAACCGAAACTGGTGCCAGCAGCCTCCGCGTCCACAGGGGGGGGAAGGTCAGTCAAGGAAAAGACCAACTCGAGGAGAGGATGGATCCCTTCGGGGACTTGTAATACGGAAGCATTCATGTCTGGTTGAAGGAATTACACACACACATATATATAAATGTATATGGTTTTTGTTACTAGTCCATGATAGTTCCACCATTTGCCACGATTTCATAATAATCAAACATTAAATTTAAAGCATCTTATCTTATACTTTGTATCGAAGAATTATGTAATAAGTGAATTTATGAAAGGAAAAAGAAAAAAATAAATCCAAGGAACATGTTGGTGAAAAATAATTTTTTTTTGCATATAAAGGAGTGTGTACTATTAATTTATTAATTTAAATTTTTTAATTAAATATAAGGTCATTGCTCATATAAATTCGGTGAATATTTAACATGGTATTGGAACATGTTATCATGTGGATTCATACCTTGTCAAAGCTTGAGGTTTAAAGAAGACTTGAGATCAGTTGTCGATAAACACAAGACTAAAAGAAAAATGTCTAACCCATAATAATTATTGAGACTAATAGTCGAACCGGCTATTGGGTTAGTTAATCCTCTCGTCCGAGTACGAAAGAGTATGCTCGGTTTGTGGACAGTGATTGAGGGTAGGTGTTTATACCATGTGGCACGTGTATTCCATATTATTACGTGATGGCGGGTGTTGAGTAATGGAATCTCATATAAAAAAAAATGAATAAAAATATCATAACATATAAGAAATTTGACACTTATATTCTATTAATTTAAACTGTTAGATCATATATGAGTTCATCACTCTTATAAATCTGGTGAATGTGAGTGATGGTGAGATGAGTAATTATTGTTAATTTTAACCGTCTTAATCCTGATTGATTAATTACTATACCTTACTTAGTAATAAAAATGGGAATTTCAAAAGGAAAAGAGAGAAGGAAAATGAGATGAAAGCATAGTTTTTAAAACTGGACCGGGCCGGGAACCGGTGTAGGCATGGGTTCATGGGTCGGACCGGGGGTTCAATGGGTTGAACCGCATGTTTAAAAAATAATATTAATAATATAATATTACTAATAAATTTACATAATATCATAATTTGAATATAATTTATAACAAAAATCATTAATATAATCATTATATTAAACAAAAGTTTAATATAAAATGTAAATATAAGTTTAGTAAAATAAAATAGGTACATTACAATATGTTTTTGTTTTTGTTTTAATTTTAAGTCGGCCGGTTTTCTCATGGGTTCAATTGGGTTCACCGGTCGGACCGGGAACCGGCCGGTTCAATCGGATTTTTTCTCTTTTAATGTGCAATTGGGTTTTTTGAAGGAACCGGACCGGGTGAGTGGCTGGTTCCCGGTCGAACCGGCCAGCCCGGTCCAGTTTTTAAAACTATGGATGAAAGGCACCTAACTTTTTTTTTTCCCTTTGTATTTACCAGAGGAAAAAATTATTTTAATTAGAAAATCCATGCAGAGTCTAATCTAAAAAAAATGATTTTGCCTATTTCATATTCGTTTAGGATTTGCATTTTGATTTCAAAAAGGACCCGACCCCTTAATGATGCCCCCACCCCGACGCTCGAGAACTACTTTGATTCTTTCATGGTTATCGTGGGCCTCAACGTTTAATGATCGGTGGGTGTAGGGCTGTTTACCAGAACCAGCCGAGTAGGTCCGTCCTATGGGCCATGGGCTGTTAATGACTTAGGGAGATGTTAAGCGGGCCGGTTTGGCCCGTCAAAATTGAGAACCGGCCCGGACAGCCCCATAAACCAATATATAACTGTTCTTATTGGGTTTGGGGGTGAGTATAAGACGGGTCCAGCGCATTGAACCTAATCCGACATGATATATATATATATATATATATATTTCCATTGAATCAGTCCGGATCGCAAAAACCCTACAAGTAACGATCAATTCCTTATCGAATCAATTTTAAAAAATAATAATATATTTATTTTAAATAATTTCAAGAACAATTATGAAAAGGAGGAATAGTCGTGGTGATTCCTAACTGGACCCAACAGTTTTCAGATCCATTTAATGTCTCTATTAGCTACAATAATCTATCTTCCCTCAAAATTGTGGGCTCCGTGTTATATCGCTGTTAGCCGAGTACCCCAAAGAAAATCCCCTGAAATCTACGAAAAGAAGTGGAGATATTTGCGGCAATCGAGCCTTCAATTGCTTGACTGTATCGTATCTCACCTCGAAGAACACCATGCCAATACCATGGAAGAAAGGCTTGAGAAAACGAGAAGAATTACTCAGGAGTGCTTAAGGAGATGGAGCCGAGTTCCCTTACCTTACCTTATCTCTCCAGTCCTGGCCTCACCCGATATATATATGCCCCTCTGGGTTGATAACAGAGCCCATGTTTTGCTGCGCCCCGGCCCACAAGCCCATGTGTGGATGGGATCGGAATCTTGTCTTCCGTCCCAGCAAGTCTGAGCCCCAGGCTTCTTCACCTTTCAAGTTTGAACCACCGCCACGCCGATCAAGAGCTTGCTATTAAGTTATTAACCACATACATATATATATATATATATGAATATAACAGAGTATTAGTATTATATTATAAAGCTCTGACGAAATCCCAGTCAAACGCAAGCCGACGAAAGATCGTTCTTAGCCAGAAGCATAATAAATGTTATCCGTGCACCCATCATGATATAACGAAAACATTATTTAGGGTGAGCATCAGTTGAACTGTCGCTTTCTACTTGGAAAAAGCAGCACTATAAATTAAGCCTTCCATAAGAGAAAAAATAAATAAAAATAAAGAGAGAGAGAGAGAGACATCTCGAAGCGAAATGGGCTGGCAGCAGTAAGAGATCTTAAATGGGCCGTCCCAATATGTCGGGTCAGTTTAAAATGGGTATGGAATAATTTAGTCTAATTACGATTTGTCTTATTAAGTATAATCAACCCAACTATGAATCACAATTCGGGCTAATTTACAGTTCGATACTGATTTGAACTATGAACTGTGATATTTTTATCTTTTGTATTTGTTTATTTATTCTAAAAATTAAATTAAATTAACAAAATTTGATAGTTAATTTACCATCATTTTAGTGGTTTGCACCAATTCAATGAGAAAATATGCCATTCAATTCTAATTTAATTAACATATATCTTAGATTTAATTAATAACTATTTATCAATCAAATAAAAATAGTTACATATCAATTTAGTGATTGTTCGGGCTGATTACGGGTTTTGATAGATCGGCTCTAAGCCAAACCAACCCATTTTGCATCTACGTGGGCTGCCGATGTTATTGGAATTTCAGCAGGCAAGAATTTTTCCTTGGTCCAAAATTTCACCTACCCTATGAACACTACGGAGTATTTTACTCTCGCTGGAAAGATTTGTTGTGTTTCCATTCTGGATTTCGCTACCTTTAGTTGAATAATTATGAGAAAGATTTGACGTGGCATTCTAAATACATCGGCATTCATAGAAATTATTATCAGACATTATTGAGATGCCAAAATCTTCTAAAATTGGACGAACTCGTTTTTCATGCAGATGCTGTCGGTAGCAGCCAATCCAATCCCACGGTGCGAGAGGATGCACCAAAGAAGCTGAAAGGATAAGCATCATTAAGCGATCATTAACTAAAACATCCCTACCGACTTTTAAATGGCAAGGGAATGTGCCGTCCTTTCACACAAATTGGCATCTCACCTAAACCAGAACTAAAAAGAAGGGTCAGGACGTTACGATCCCCAGCAACTGTGGAAAGTTCCATCTTTGAACGGACACTAAAAAAGCTTAAAACGACCAGAGAGCCCCCCGGAAGCAAAGAAAGAGCAGAGAGAGGAGGTCGCATAATCAATAAATTTGATTAAGCTGACAGAATTCTCTCCCCCCCGAGATTAGAGTCGCTCCAGTGGGATCCTCTGACAATATACCCAGAGCAGAAGATGCGGATAGAGGTCTCCTACCAAATTGTAAGCAGAAAACTGTAGCTTAATCCTGAAGTACTAATCTACTATCCGACAAGCACGCCATCAGCATCTTGCTGTAGCAAACATCAATGCTAGAACCCCGACAACCTTTTCAAGCGTCCACTGTTATCCTTTAAGCTTGCAGTAGATGAAAAAAAAAAACCCAAAATCATAGAATATATGGATTCGCATGACATGTCCCGATTATATATATAATGGGAGACCATGGCTGGTTTCAGGACACAGGTAAGGTTCAAACAAGAGAGATTAGCAAAAAGTAAAATGCTCAGCGGATAAAAACAGTCTTGAAATGCCACCAAGAGCTACGTGCTCACTGTTTTCAAGTAGACACAGCTCACTGTTTTCCATTATATCTGGCTCAAGGCAGAATAAATGCTCATAATATATATCAAGTCATACATACAAATAAAGAAAGAGGGAGGGAGGAGCAGTGTTGTTTTAGGAGAATTGGTTATCCTTCTTGTTACTGGTGTTCAATCTGGTTAATGCTGGAATCTAGTAGCTCAGAAAGAAGAATAGTACTACCAATACCCGCAATTTTTTTTTTCAAAGCCTTGTCAAGGAGAGGAGGAGAAAGAAGCTACCATGGTGCCAATCGAAGCCTGTCCAACATCATAAATTCTTCATATTTCCAGCAAAAACCCAACAGCAAACTAGCCCTTATAAAGCTTTATATGAGTATAAGGACCAAGACACACCGTCCGTTCAACTTCTCACATCAGAAAACAGCTAGCACCCTGTAGACCAGCTAAACTTTGCTCAGGAAATCCCCAGAGCACAATGTTAAACGAAAAAGGCAGTGGAATAAACAAAGGCCTCGCGGTTTTCATCTAAATTTCTTGTCCTTCAAAATTTCAATTCTCCTCCCCCATCCTGTACCACCAACTGAGGTCTGAGGGTTTCACTCGCCAAGCCTATCCTCCAGCAAGTTTTCCAAGGTCACAATATTGCATTACCGTATCCATCTCTGCAAAGCCACCCTTAAAGCTTCAGACCCAGGAACAAAATTCAGCAGAAATTCCGCATGAGAGTTAAATTTTGGCAGAGACTCGAGCAGAACACGTACCCTAAATTAAGAAATTACTTGAGCACCTTCTTTGACCTTATTTCTGCAATGGTCAGACCCAAAATCTAGGTATTAATGTCAGAACTCGAATATATAAGTGCGAGAAAAAGAGTCAATAATCTTATGTGTGTGTGTGTGTGTGTATATATATATATATATATACACTTCTTTTGGCCAAAGTTCTGTGCACAAATATACACATCTCCTGGCCAAAATGAGTACGTTAGCATATGAATACATAAAGACAAAGACAAGCTAGCTACAGAGGAAGAAGGAAGTCAAAACCTTCGTCTGAGCATCGGTAAGCCGATAATCATCCGCAGAAGCTCCCACCAACCATAAACCAGGGAAAATAGTCTGAAAACCACAGAATAGAGGAGAAGGTGAGGAACAACAAGCCATGTTTGTAGTAGGCCATCGAAATAATTAAAAAAAAACAAAAAATCGCAGTGAACAGAACTAATCGTATGTTAAATCGTCAAAGCGGTGGTCATACATTGAGCATTTTCTGTACGTGTTTGGGCCGCTTCTTCGGCCTCCTAGCTGGCCTCGATCCGGTCATCACGAAAACGTCCTCCTCTATCTCCTCCTTCGACAGTGCTATCCAGAATCTCCTCTTCTCCTTCCTCTCTCCACCTGCCGCCGCTGACGTGTCTGCAAACCCACGCAGACGTAACGACTTAGATTGCTGGTTGTCGCCCGGGCACTGAGCCGCGGCAGTGAACACGCCGCTAAACTCTGCGACCTTCGATGAAGGATTCGCTCTCCTAGGCCTCAGGTTCCACGGCCTCTGTACGGCCTCCCCTTCCAGCGGCTCAGCCTCCGTCTCCTCAGCTCCCTCGCTCTCTTTCTCCCCATTCTTGGGGCTGATTTTGTCGCTTCTGCCGCTGATCCCTCGATTCTCTACCTTCATCTCCCTCGACTGGCCGTGCGGCTTCTCCGGGTTCTCCGACGAGGCCGCGCCTAAGAGGAGACGATGGCTGTGGCGTGATCCAACCAAAGGAGGGTGGGAATCATGGTCAGACTCATTCCTGTCAGAGTCCGCATCCACCACGGGCGAGTCCCCTGGTGGAGCCGAGCGGCGGAAGCGCTGGTGGTGGCTGCTGCTCCCACCGCCCCATCTGAGGAAGCTCGGGAGAGAGAAGTTGTGGAGCGGCTGCGACTTCACCGGAGTGGTCGCCATGGAAGCACACTTCCCTCGGTTCTCGAAGAATATCGCCGATGAAATGAAACAGAACGTGGCGGTGGGTTGCGCTATACGACTATATACGTGGACTTGTATGCAACCGGCCGCCACTGGGTTTGCTTTTGCTTGAACTGCTGGAATTAGGAGAATTCACAGAGCGATGGAGGGAGGGAGAGGGAGAGAGAGAGAGAGAGAGAGAGAGAGAGAGTTGCAGAGGAGACAGTCCTCTCGCCGGGGTGCGGTGTTGAATGTATGGGCGTCGCGAGTCGTCATACAAAAGCGGGAGTCCGCTCCACCTCCACGGCGGAACCGAATGGACGATGTTGCCCCTAGCACTCTCAGAAATTTTCGCATCCGTCACTTGGGCTTGGGCACTCACCATTGTTTTAAGTCCGGACCGGGCCGGCCGGTTCGATAGGGAACGGCCATTCATTCAATTCGGTTTTTAAAATTAATCCAATTATATTATAGCTCTGGATAAACCAGCTGATTTCTAATTGAACTGTAAATATAATTGAACTAATAAAAAATCGACTAATTAAATTAAAAAAATCAAAATCATATTATAATGTATTTACTACATACCTCTTTTTTTTAACTTGTCATTTAGCCATTAGACCATCTTTTAATTGGTATGAAGATTTTTATTATGACACCAACACATCAAATTAACACAAAATAAATGATTTTGGCATAGAGCGACGTATTTAGAATACTCATAATTGAATTATTTCAATTTTAATTATTATTTTATTTTACTAGTATTTGATTATATGATATTCCTTTTCCTTTAAAACTTAGATAATATACATGTTTTATTTTATCATATTTATAATTATATTTTTATGTTGAATTTGATATTAATATGATGATTATATTAATAATTTTTTGTTATAAATTAAAATTAAATATGAGATATTATATATTTATTAATAATATTATTTATTAAATATGTAATTTGATCAATTAAATCCAAGTTAAACCTACAAATTTATAAATTTATATCTTAATTAATTTTTTTATCTAATCCGATTTTAAAAACTAAGACACTTATTTTAGCGTGGCCAATGCATCAAGTAACCGTCAGATGCTCCCTGTGGTTTTCGTCGGTTGGTTTCGTGTTTGGTCCGCTGAGGTTTTTTTATCCCATTTTAATTTTTTTGACAATTAATAAAATTAGCTTATAATTACATAGCACGTAAATTTAAAAATATAAAAAAAGTACGATTAATTTATGTTTAGATTTAATCAATAAGGAAGCTCTATAATTTAGGAATAAATCATCTTTTCAATAATAAGTTGACATTTAAGTAATTGGAATGATTCGATCTCCTATTTAATGGAACGAGTTGCTCAAATTGGATTTAATCGCATCCGCTAAAATGGTATGTGTCGAAAAACTAAGAGTCAGGAAACATGGCAATTGGCAACGGATGCCGACGACTGGGCTAGTCACTGAAATGGACTCATGAGACATGCATAGATGGAAATGTCAAAAAGCCTATGCTTCTAGAAGCCCTGCTCTCAGTTCTTCTGGCCCAAGATATCACAGATTACACAAATTTGAAATCCTAACCTGTCAGGGGCAAGATTGTAACTCTGGACCCATAACGTGGCCCAGCCCAATTATAGATTGAGCCCTCAGTGAAGGCCTGCAATTTTCGGGAAAGGGCGGAGAGCATCTTTTTTTGAGCTCCAATGGCTCCGCCCCTGGTGAATGTACGAGCTCCAGCTTCAAGCCCTAAGAAAGGACACGCTCAAGCCTACCTTCTACTCATCACTGCGAAGCTCCTGCTTGCTCATTCTCTCTTCGCTCGTCCGTCCGTCCTTTCTCCCTCTCCGTCTGCGAGAAAATGGAGGGAAAGCGATACTGCAACGGGCCAATTTCCTCTCCTCAAGTCGGCTCCTCCGCCACAAGATCTGTGCGCCCAATCTCCAGTAGTAGAGCTGCTCGGGTACTTTAACTGCGTTCACTCAGCTCCATGAATCAGCAGCTGAACGCAATAGCTATTATTTTCCAGACTTTCGGTCTTTATCATTTTTTCGCCCAGCTCAGACGGATGTTGAGGCTAATGTAGTAGACCTCTTTCTCACTGGAGCCATATAGTTGCCAGCATCGTTGTTCTTATGACGTTCTGTTGCTTCAATGGAATCGTTTCTTAGGTTTTCGGGGATTTTTTTGGCTATATTTAGCTGCTGTAATTGCTCAGGAGTGGTTTTGAGTTTTGATATTATGCTTTAGCTTGATTTTTTGTCTTAAATTTTTTACTTGGGGTGTCTTCATGAATTGTTATGGCTAAGTGTCAACCACTGGAAGTGCTTTAGGATTTATAGGTGATGTGCTTTCTGGCTCTTCTTGTTTGCTGCAGCATCTGTCAGTCATATTTGGTATCTCAGCCTCTTTTTTGGGATTTATGTTCATGAAACTCAAAGTATGCTCTTTGATGATTTTCAAGTTCGTGCTATGCTGAGATTTTTTACCGTCTCAAGTTCTCTATGTGACAGTAACATAAAACTAAATGAAATTGTATATGAATCTCATGCTATAAGGTTCCATGGTTGGTTAAATATGCAGTTCTATTGACCCGTAGCATTTCAAGAGATATATTATGTTTATTCCCTGATTGAGCATTAATGCTGGAAACATACATCTTCCCCATCTCCAAGTCAGCGGGATTACTAATGCCAGTTCCAACAATGACTGTGTAGTTATATATTAAAGCAGGCTATACTAACTATATAATGTTAAAGATGTCGGTTGTCGTCGGAGTCACTTGTACAATCTGAGACATGATATTTGCTGATTTTAATTTTCAGGAAGCATTAAAACACTTATCATCCATTGATTTAATTGAGCTGTGCAATGAGGCGAAAATTGAACGTTGCCGGGCAGCTAGAGACTTGAGAAGTTGTGGTCGCAATGTGCAGAATGTGTTGAATTCATGTGGTCATGCATCATTGTGTGACGAGTGCAGCCAACGTTGTGATCTTTGCCCAATATGTAGGGTCCCAATACTGAAAAATGGTGATAGACTCCGGCGGCGTCTTTACACCGAGTGTGTAGAGGCTGGTCTTATCTCTAGAAGATGTGAAGCGATGTTTCAAGATATAGAAGATGGGGAGAATCACAGTGATGACGTTGAGCGTCTTTACTCGTTCTTTGATGTTGCATTGGAGAATGGTTTGGTTTCTGTAATATGTCACTGTATCCTCTTCAGCTTTTTTCTTTTCTATTTGTTTTTCCATTTATGCTCTCATGAGCTCATACTGTCTTTTCCCTTGATTGCATCAATTCATATCTTATTAAATATATGTCTAGGTGTGGTTCTGACTCTCATGTGAGGTTCTGACAAGTTTCTTTTTTTTAAAGAGCAAAATACCAGAAGACTCTTACATATGTTATGATTGTCCAGTGCGCTTGAACATGTTATTGTCCAGTGCGCTTGAACATGTTTTCCACTACACAAATTTAACAGATATCACAGATGTTTGCATGGATGAAAGTGCAGTATCCAGTGACCCTGTCACTGCCTTCCTGCTTGATGAAGCTGTTGTTAAGGATTGGTGCAAGCAAACCTTCCAGAGTATATTGGGAGAGCTTCAAGTGATCTGTATCCTTGCTAGCTAGATTTCAGTGTCAATTTCTGCTTTTGTTTTCATTAATAAGTATATATTTCCAATCTTATAAGCTTGTTCATCTCCTTAATATATTCTGGTATGCAGATAAGCTTGATGTAAAGGTGATGAAAAGTAAGTTAAGTATACTCCACAAGCACTTGGTCCAGCTAAATGGGATATCCAATGTGCTAGAAGTTTTGAATTCATCCTTCAGGCACACACTTTCGCCAAAGTTGAATGAATTACATCAGCTTCATGAGTGCCTTTTGAAGACAAAACAGGTTTGATAAACGAAAGCCCAATTATTCTCTGGACATAGGTTTAGTTCATAGAAATGTCATTTTCAATATTCAACTTTTTCATTCATGTTAGAAGGTCAGTTACATGTGCTTTAGTAACATTTAAAATGGCTGTGCCTTAGTGACTAAGTTACCCTTCTGCTTCCTTTTTTTAAACTATGAGAGGGCCCACTTTGTGAAACTCAGTTAACTGTTTGATTAGCCCATTATAAATAAAATCTAGTATATTTTCATAAGATCTATACCTTATTGGGAATATCTATACACCACCAACTCTTTGTTGAGAGAGAAACTGTCTGGTGATAGTCTCTCTTAAAGATGTTCATGGGACCATGGTCTAGATGTTTATTGAAACATTAGAGATTCTAATTGTTGTGTGTACTTGACCGCATATTCTAGGTGTACAGTTGTCTAGTCATTATTTATTGGCAGTTTGATCTAGTTTGTTGCACTCCATCTGTTTCAGGATTTCTTTTTATTTTCTGAGTTGTTACATCATAGTTCATGTGTTGCTGAGATTTCTTTTTGTTTTAGTTTATTCACCTGGTTTAAGCCCATTAAGAAGGTTTATTGCACATGGGTGTGCTTTCCTGAGATTAACATAGTTTTAGGTATTGTTGTTGTTTTCTCCAGCATATTGAGGTTATGATGTGGTGCATACGACATGACTTTTTGGAGAATGTGAGGTCCCGTTATAATAATTCCACCTCATGGAGTTCTCTTGTCCGTGAAAGAAGATCAGCAGCAATAAAGCGTTCATGGCCTGATGCAGTAAATCATTCTGCAGAGTCCAACAGACAGGATGGCTCCCTGTTCATTGAAGATGCACTGAGAAACATTGACATAGTTGGAGGACAGACTCTTGAAATGGAAGATGGATTGGACCTTTTGTCTTTGCATAGAGATGGACGCTCATTGATTCTCACATCGACAATGACAGGGGTGTCTGGATGCTACCCATTTGAAAATCTGCGAGCTGCAGTTGACATCTTATTTTTGTATGGGAGTTCTGATTTGGTGGTTGCTAAGCGTGCTATAGTATCCTTGAACTGATTTTACAGGAAGCTATTGTTAGATTGCATATCTTAATAAATCTAGATGATTTCAACTCTTTTGTTTTCTTGACTGGGATATAGTTTCTCTATTACCTATATGATCGCCATTGGACTCTGCCTGATGAAGAATGGAGGGACATCATAGATGATTTTGCAGCAACTTTTCAAATAAATAGGCACTCCTTACTGGAATCTCTGACGTTTTATCTTCTGGATGACCATACTGTTGAAGCCCTGGAGGTAATCTGTGGTCATATTTCAGTACAAATGCAGTTATGTTTAGTATATTTTTTAAATATATTATGAACTGCTATATCACTATAGTAATTTTGCCATATGGATGAAAGTTGAAATCTTTCCTGATATTGCTGCAGCCATAAACTATTATGCATCCTGGTTTATTAAGTGCATAGTCTCTTGGCAGGAAATATAGTCATCCTTTGTGATGTGCAAATTACATGATAAACTCTTGTTTGGCAGTAATGTACTCTACTTCATCGCATCCTACAAAATCAGAAACAACAACAAATCCCCTTGGAATGTGAAAAAGAAATGCCAGAGGACACCTCAAACTTAAAAAATTTCATTGACATGGACTGGTTATAATAAGACTACCATCAGTTATGGTTTCAGAAAATGCAAGAGATTATGATACTTATAATTGTCTATGCACCAAATGATTATCATAACTCTTGTCCAGAATAACATTATCTAAAAGTAATCTTCAGTCCAAAGATACTTATTATTTTGTTACATAATGGGAGAGACTGTACCAATTTGTTTCCTTAGCTGGTCATATTGCTCTGTATTGTCTTGTGTGGAATACTGGCTTGTTTATGTAAAGAAGAGATGAACAAAGTGCAACAAGGAGATGAATAAGATGCCTCTGTTTCTCAGATTCTAATTACTGTGGAGCGTTGTGCCTATTTATTTGTAATCTAATTTTCACATTCAAAATTATATTTCATAGGAAGCTTGTCGCCTTCTTCCAGAGATCTCAAGCCCTTCAATTCACCCTAAAATTGCACAAGTTCTTTTGGAGAGGCAAATGCCTGACATCGCTCTTATGGTCCTGCGTTGGTCTGGGCATGACAGCGGAGTGCATCTGCTATCACTTTCTGAGGCTGTCACAGCTGTTCGGGTTAGGGTGGAATGTGGACTGTTAACTGAAGCATTTACTCACCAGAGGATGCTTTGTTCTAAAGTCAGGGAGAAAAAGATTAGGCACATACCATGTGTTGGTCCTCCTGAGGATGTCAAAGGTCAACGCAAGATTTGGTGGGAATGGATGGAAGTACTTGTGACTGAAATATGTTGTCTTTGTATAAGAAGGAAGTTTGTTGATAGAATGATAGAGTTGCCCTGGAACTCTGATGAGGAGAAGTACATCCATAGGTGTCTGCTTGATTATGCTAGTGATGATCCTTCAACAATCATTGGGAACCTCCTTGTTGTTTTCTATCTTCAGGTAGATATTAAGCCATCTGATCCTTGCCATGCTTACTATAGTAATTTTCTATCTATACTTACATGATTCTGGCTCATTTGATGTTGAAGCTTTTTGCTGTTTCCTTTTTCCCTCAAATAGATTATCAAATGCAACATAGTTTAGCTGTCCTTTTGTTACTATTTTTATGTGAGAAACATACTAGAATGCTCAATTTATTTGTTGCAAAGAGTGTGACTGAAAATAGCTTCCCCCCACTTGATTGTTGCAGAGCAGTTTTTTTCTGCACAATTTATTCAGTAGTAATTTTATCCTTAAACATAAATACAACTATACAAGATACCCTGAGGATTCTAAAATTATAGGTTGTTTTTTTATTTCAGCGGCATAGATACTTTGAGGCGCACAAAGTTCACCAGGAGCTTCAGAGCAAAGAGAAAGACTTTCAATTGAGTAGTGACGTCAGTGAAGAAGTTCTCTCTAGAATGGAAGCAGCAAGTAAATGGAGAGCAACACTCATAGTAAGCGATCTGTCTTTGACCTCATTGCAGTGTCCTATGAAGAAATTCTTCATTGTTTGTGAACTTTTGACATATACTATCTGTGTAATTTGTGATGGTAATTTGGTGAAGTAGTTCATAGATATTCAAGCTTAATTTGGAATTTGAAACTGGAAAATTTTGTTTTCTCAATGAAATTGAAATATATTTTTCCTTTTATCCGATTATTTTACAAGAACAGGAAAATTGGAAAGAAGCAAGTTTTTGTCCCCTTGGCTTTTTAGGAAATGAGAAGCTTGAATATTGTTCCCTCTTCTATAACAAAAATAACTTTATTTTTCAAGGAGACACTCCATTTCTTTAGTAGCATGCTGGAATCCAAGAACCTAGTTTTCCATTTATCAACTTGTTTTTACCTTTGTTTCCATGAAGTTTTATTTTCTGAAGTTAAGCAAATATTTTGGCAGGACAAGTGCCTGGAGTTACTTCCACAAGTGCAACAGCAGCAAATGAAGAGCGGAAAGTATACCGAGACTGTTCTTCCTTCTGGTTCCCAGTCAGAAATGCTCAAGTCTCAAGAAGAAAGTCCCAATCCAGTCAGTTTCTTGGTTCCTTCCTCGATCGATTCTTCTCTTGTCCTGCATAAGGCTCGCATGGATCCTTCATCAGAAGAATTGGCTTTTGAAACCCCTCAGGGATCAAATTTGATACCTGTTTCCCAGGAAGGGACTCTTGCAGATGCAGTAAGAGGATTGAAATCTCACATCCAGATTGGCAAAAGTTTCAAGTTTAACAAGATCTCAACTCCTGGAACTAATCATGCTAGAGTTGCCTCACCTTTAAATAGAGTTGGCAAGAGATCATCAACGTTTCTTCAAAATAGCCACCTTCGAGAAAGTTCACCAAATCACATGTCTCCAGATATGGAAGGAAATGGATTTCCTAACAAGCTAAACCGTACAAGCCCTCTTTTCCCTCAGAAGACCATAAATCCTGGTAGTCCACTAACCATGACCAGGAGCAGTCGTCAAATGCTCAGCAATTCTACTCTTCTTCCGCACAAGAATGTAATGGGCAAAATGGTTCACCCAAATACCAAGGGTAAGCCTTGGGACATAGATTCCTCAGAAGATCCGATGGACACATCCCACAGGTCATCTCTAATTTGCATGTTTTCTATTAAGTTATATCAGGAGGAGGATTGCTTGTAATCAATACCTTGCTTGTTAGTGATATACCAATTATTGATTGAGGGCCCTTTTTTTGTGTGTTTTGGCAGTGGAGTGAAGACCTTCGCGGTTGAGGACCCAAAAACACCTGCAGCACCAAGATGGAGATCTGATGATATGAGTGATGAGGAAGAAGAGGGCACTTGTTTTGGGAGATCTGCTCGGGAAGCTCCATATGCAACTCCGGCATTGAGAGGGGTTAGGAGGGGCAGATTCACGATTCGATAGAGGACTGCTTTTGTCCATTTTTGGTGAAGATGGAGCCTCTATATAATTGATAGAAGAGAAGGAAACTGTAGCAATAGATCAAAGTAAATAGCGGAGAGCTGACTTTTGTCCCTGAAATTGGATGCCTGATATCGAAGTTTTACTGCTTGAAGGGAATCGATAGAGGATGCAACTTTTAGACATTTTCATCCGAGGAATTTGCAATGGCTTGACGCGAGGCTGATTGTAATTTTAATTCGCCTACCGAGTGATTTTCAAGAATGAAACTGTTGATGTTGATGTTGAACTCTCCATTCTTCTCTCATAACGTGTAATAATTTATGGTTCTTGAATTAGATTTGGAGTTCTATGGTTCATTTTCCTTACACTTTTTGCCCCATGAATGTTTCATTGGCCTTGTAGGATGGTCCTTCTCCGGCGAGAATCAGTCCCTACAAGAGGCGGCGACCAACCCAGATTGCGACTTACCACGATCTGAGACAAGGCGGTTGCTGCCTTAGATGATGTAGGAGCAGGTTAGCATCTAGCAATTAGGGTTAAATTGATTTGACGGGGTCTTGTAATTATTTTTCAAACTCCCACGGTGCTATTTGAATTCGACTTTTCAGCATATTTATTTCTGAGAAGGGAAAATATTTTTACAAATAAATGTGGATGATATTATAACATATATGATATATGTATATGTAGAGAGAGAGAGAGAGGACTCGGATGAAATGCAAATTTTAAAATACAGTCAGATCAGAAATTTGTAAGGTATGATTTATCGATTTATTGGTAAATTAGAGGTTTAATAGTTCTGATTATATATTTAATAAATAATATTTAATAATATAATAATATAAATAAATAAATATAATATTATATGTAGATAATAATTTATAATATATTTTTATTTTTAAA
>CXYZ01014963.1:594691-688185 GCA_900006705.1 Sonneratia caseolaris | reverse complement strand
AGTTTTAAAAATCGGACCGGGCCGGTCGGTTCGACAGGTTCAACCGGGAACCAGCCGCTCACCCGGTCCGGTTCCTTCAAAAAAACCCAATTGCACATTAAAAGAGAAAAAATCCGATTGAACTGGCCGGTTCCCGGTCCGACCGGTGAACCCAATTGAACCCATGAGAAAACCGGCCGACTTAAAATTAAAACAAAAACAAAAACATATTGTAATGTACCTATTTTATTTTACTAAACTTATATTTACATTTTATATTAAACTTTTGTTTAATATAATGGTTATATTAATGATTTTTGTTATAAATTATATTCAAATTATGATATTATGTAAATTTATTAGTAATATTATATTATTAATATTATTTTTTAAACATGCGGTTCAACTCATTGAACTCCCGGTCCGACCCATGAACCCATGAACCCATGCCTACACCGGTTCCCGGCCCGGTCCGGTTTTAAAAACTATGCTATTAGCCGCCTCAACTATTTCACGAGCAACATTGAACAAAAAAAAAAAAACTATTTCACGAGCACAGAAACTATATGGTACACCTGCAGCCCAGCAATGACCCAGCTGGACACTCTCTGGTCCCCGACTGCTCTGATGTCGAGAGGCCAACGGAGATCCAACGCCCAAAATCACCGATGTCTTCCGTACATTAATTACGCACGCCCCTCCCTCATTCAATAATATTCCTACCACGGCGATCCATTATTAGGGTTGAGAACTGTCGGAGCAGGTGGCCCTTTTTTTTTTCTGCACTAGTACTTGTTGGACTTTTTCGAACCCGCTTTTTCCATAGAATTATCCATTTATTACCTCTCCCATTTTTCGGGTAATTTCTCATATTCGGCTTAGAAACAAAATTTTGGTTAAAGTATTAGAAACAATAGTATGGTCTTTAAAATTTTATAATAAAGTATTAATGAATGTTAATACTAAGCATATTAGTATAATTAATAAAATATAATTAAGAGTTTTTTGGACCTAAGAACACGTCTGCTGGGGCCGAAACCCCGATTTTTTTCAAGTTGATCTCGGTCCAGTTTCTTATCCGTTATAATCGAGCCTAAAGATTCATAAGTTTATCCAAAGCTAAGAGAGAATCGAGATGGAATATTCCCTTACTGCCCATCCAACCTTTTCGCAAAAATTAAATAACCCATATAGCACCTTTTCCTACAAAGTTTTTTTTTAATGATAATTACATGTTGAAATTATTATTCATGCACTATAAAAGAGAGCTAGTTTGAATAATTCAACAATAATACATCCCCGTGCTACTTGCATTAGGGCATAAGGCCTCAATCTCGAGGGGCAGTGATTACAAGTTGGACCAACAAAAAAATTTATTAAACTTACAGTTTATGGAGCTGGGATTAATATATATATATATATATATATATATAAAGATGTCATAAATAAACACGTGATTAATCGTACGACAACTGCCATGCAAACGGCACGTCGTTTCTTTTTGCCAAAAAGCATAATAATATTATTATTATTATTACTTACTCATTAAAATAAGACAAAAATATATATAAATAAAGTGATGGCCGAAGAATATATAATTTAATAACAAACATACCATTGATAACATGACATACGGTGTCGTATTCTCTTTCACATCCTATTATTATTTGAATATATTTAATGATGCGATAATGAATGTTGTTGAATTGTACTCCTCGTCAAGTCAACTAAGAGTCCGCGACGAGGTTTGACGAGGACACCCCGTCACCTAAGGGTCCAAGAGAACATCTTACGATGAACAACGGCGAATCCACAGATAACACGTGTACATCCTTGGCAGCCCTAATTAATGCACTTGCAAGATCTCGAGACAGTTCTTCGCATCTTGCGTAGTTGCAGCGTTCGGGTCAGGAGAGAAATGGATTCTTATTACAAATGGCAAGGTGGGAAAAAATCTTTTAATGCGATTAAAAGTGTGGTCCGCATCTTTAGAATTATTTGATTTGATTACGATTCATCTTATTTATTTAACGGGTCAATCCAGTTATAGATTACGGTTCAATCAAATATGAATCGACCCGAAATCATTTATAAATGACCAATTTAACTCGTGAGTCGTTCATTTTTTTTTAATTTTTAAAAATTTTTAAATTCACATGACAAAATTCAAACGTTGATTTGTAAGATTTTTAGTGGTCTGGGCCAGTTTTAAACGATTTTAGGTCTGTTTCTAAATAATTTCGTAACAGTTCAGCAAAGTAATGATATATGTTAGTTACAGTTCAACGGATCAATATTTCGGAACCGACTCATAACCATTCCAAATCTACTAAGAATGGTTACAAGTTAGGTTAGGAGCGGTCTGGGCTAGTTCTGATTTGGATTGTCCGATTCCGGACCAACACGGTTCGTTTAACATCTCTAATATCTTTAATGTGTATATTATATATATATATATATATATATAAGAATAAAGAAATAGAAAATTACATTAAATACAAAGACCACTCTTGACAAGAGAGAGATCGATACATCGAACGTTGCCGGTCGTAGAGCATCCGTTTATGAATCTCCTCAAGAACCCAACAAGATGGTGATGGTGTGCGCACGGTGCGTTTCTTGGCCAATTAGTGTCCGCAGTAGATTGATAAACCCCGGAAAGTATGTATAACTATATGTACATACGTATATGTACTTGCGCATGCTCTTCATATAATAAATAAATGCCCTTCTCGCATGGAACTGTACAATTAACTGGTAGTTGGAGCCGCCTCCTCCTCCTCCTCCTCCTCCTCCCTCTTGTCTTACTGAGAAGGAAAATTTTAATGGAGAAAGGATGAGGAAGAAGACGAAGAAGGTTAGATACACAGATCAAGTACTGACCTTTCTTCGGTCCCTCCTCAGTCCAGCCACACCTAGCCAACCTCCCTTCTTCGTTCTCTCTCTCTCTCTCTGTCTCTCCCCACCCTCTGCCATTCAGAACACGGCAATATAACTAATCCTCGCCATTAGCAGCGCTTGACTTCAAATTCATCTTCCTCTCCACTTTCTCTCTCCCTCTCTATCTCTGTCTAAAGACACGCGCACACAAACACTAAGCTGTGTCTTAGAAAGGAAGGAAGGAAGGAAGAAAGAACAGTTGCATTGTTTCTCTTTCACGTTTACAAATCACTGCCAAAGGTTGACTTCCGTTCCAGCAGCTTTCTTTTCTTGGTATAGCAAAGCAAGCTCCTCAACTCACTCACTCTCCCTCCCTTCAGCTTGTCTGCCCGTCTGTCGGTATCGGCCTTGTCCCGAAGATGGCACCGAGGAATGACGGAACTGGTAAGAAGAAAATGAATAGAGGAGCCTGGACAGCTGAGGAAGACCGGAAGCTTTCCCAATACATCGAAATCCACGGGGCCAAGAGGTGGAAAACAATAGCTATCAAATCAGGTGATCTATCTATTATGTTTCTCATCTCGTTAAGCTTGCGATCCAGGGCCTGAGCTTTTGCTTGACGAACCAAGTGCATTGCGTTGTGATGCTGTTTATCTGGATTAATCAATGAGGTTCGTGATGCTGGGTTTGCTTCAACAGGTCTAAATCGATGCGGGAAGAGTTGCAGGCTGAGGTGGCTGAATTATCTGAGACCGAACATCAAGAGAGGCAACATTTCGGACGAAGAAGAAGACTTGATACTCCGGCTTCACAAGCTCCTCGGCAACAGGTTGGCTGACTTAAAACTACTTTCGCGAACTGTCGAGCAGTGGATGCTAATGAGATGTATCACGGATTGTGATGTGCGTAGGTGGTCCTTGATCGCGGGGAGGCTTCCGGGAAGAACTGACAACGAGATTAAGAATTACTGGAATTCTCACTTGAGCAAGAAAATAAACCAGAATGAGAAGAAAGAAAAGCTCTCCGTTGTCCAAAAATCAAAATCATCCTCTCCCGCGAGGCCATTGGAGCCGACAATGACTTACGAGACTGAGGGGAGTAATAAAACTACACCAATCCCAGAAGACAACTTTGCCATGAGCGAGCTCTTCGACTTCTCAACTGTAGGATGCTATGGTCTCGAGTGGGTGAACAAGTTCCTTGAGCTCGATGAGGATGGGTGGACTGATGAAAAAAAGCGGGGGAGAGAAAATTTGTGATGATAAGCGTTTTTGCCCACCAGAAATTGAGGATTTTCCTTCATTTCTATGTACCATTTTTCCTCGTGCCTATATACTGGCGAACCAGGCAAACCGGTTCGCTTATGCATGCTCTCTGTAGTTCAAGGAAGTACTAAGTTTTGGTGGGGTGCGTGTGGGAATTATTTTTAATAGTAATTAGGTGGTCTAATTTCTCTAAATGAATTTTTAAAAAATCCATAATTAAAAGATATTATTTATGGAATAAACATATTAAAAATTCAAACCGTAATCATTATATTTTTAAGTGTAAAACCATGGTCATTAAAAACTGGGTTAGATTCCTCATCTCTATTTCTTTCATAATGTAAATTATTTTTCCCCCTAAATCTATATATATTTTTTAAATTAAGAAAAGGTACAGAGACTTAACAATTGTTGACACATAGAGACAGACCGTAGGCTGGAAAAACCGATGGAGATGAATGAACTCGTGGTTGTGAGAGTGTAATCTTCTTACTCAAGTACTTCCAAGTAAGTAAATGCGGATGCCTGCTGTAGAGTCATTAATTCCAGATAAAGGGCATCATTTTTCTTTTTTAAGAAATATAATTTTATATATAATAATTAAGAAGTTATAATTGTAATTTTTAATGTAAAAATATTATATTTGTACTTATTTTTTTAAAAAAATTCTTTTTATTCTCTTTAAACTATAGAAAATTTTCTTTGTAATCGGAAATATCAACTCGTAAGTTTGAGATGAAGGTAGTTTAGGTATGATAAATTTTAAATTTTTATAAGTTTGTAAATTCTAATCAGTAGAAAAAAGGGGAGTATAAGGCATTGCGAGATTTCATTACCAATGACCTATCTTGTTCTCGAGTTGCATCTGATGTATCTCACTGTACTGTGGTACTCCGCCACTTGGATCATGGTTTATTTATTTATTTTGATATTAGTCATATTTGATATCATAACAATTGACTAATTTACTAAACGGTCTATTATATAACTAAAAATTCACTAATTAAATTTCAAACACCAACTCTCAAAAATTTCAAATTTAAACATGACTTACTATTTATTATTTTTATCAAGATTAGTGCAAACAGTGTGGACCGCCTAGGATTCAGGAAACTGCGTGTTGACTACAATTTGTACGGTTTCCTTCATGTTCCGCTGACGTACAAACTTCAAATATTTATAACATTTTGTATATATATATATATATATAATCCTTTATAAGGTACAGTATGCAGTAGGAAGAAACTTTGTGAAAACTCTATATATTTTGAAAATATTATAAATCTCCCTCCTTTAATGGGGCTGAATAAGTTTTATATATTTACTTATATTATAAATTAGAGTCCATTTTTTCAATATAGATCTGATAATATTAAATTTTATCAACGTATTACTCTATAATATTAAATACGTAAACTGATACGTAGGTAAAATATAATACCATCATATCCACTTTGGCACTTCTGTTACATAAAATAATGGAACGGGATTCAGTATATAACGTATGTAAACTATAAAATTTATTTGATTACTTTAAAACTTGTAAGATTAATCAGTTACATTTTCAAAATATATAGGATTTTTTTATGGCCACATTCTACATGCAAGATGCTTATTTTAGTATTGATATTAATTGGAGAATCCGTATCGCTCTCTAAAAATGTCGATAATCTATTTTAAATTTTATTATTTTATATATTCGTGTTATAGATTGACTTGTTCTAAACCAATAATCATTCTTCAGCATTTCTTATATATGATTTAAAAAGTAAATCTTTAGCTCATATTCTTCTCCATTAGCAACAACACTCCTAAACAGCACCCAATGTCAACTGTAAGCTCCGTTTCTCTTACACCGTTGAGGGTTAATTACACAAATACTATAGAAAATTAACACCAACTGCACGACGTCATTATGATGGGGTTATTACGATTTAGATGATTTATATTACCGAATGATATATTTATAACATTTTGTATCAGGCGTACTATAAAATGTTCTTTTTTTTTGCACCAAACTGTTCCTTTTCCAAAACTTCAGGTACCGTTTGTGCAATTAATCCGGCTGGTGATAATACAAAGGGAAGTCTGCCCGAGAAGACACGACAAGCGTATGATTTCGTCCCGAGAAAAAAATTAAGAGGAGGGAAAGGGTGACGAGACGGGGCAGTACGTGTGGTTCATCATCATTGGGCTGAAATGGAGGCCCATAAAGCGGCCCATGTTCATCGAGGGATCTTTCAGGCCCAAAGTAATTACAAGCCCACATACGTAACCGGATCACCATCGGCCCCTATAATAAAAATAAGAACAAGTAAATTTTAAAAAATTTCAATTTATTATTATTATTATTATTATAAAAAAGATATGGAAAAAAACGAGTATTTTAAAATATTTCAAATTAATCTACGTTTATAGAGTCGGCAATAAAATCCTCTTATTTATGATGGACTGCTCCACATCTATAGTATCTTGAAGAAAAAAAATATGATTTTTTATTGCGAGAGAGAAAACAATGCCGTTAGATTTTTCGATAATTACTATCCGAAATTTTATTTTGTTGAATGAATTTTTTTAATTTTCGATAATAGACTTAGTTAATTACGATTTTATTATTATTTTTTACTTCGCCGACAAGTTACGGTCAAATGACATTTGACCCGTCAAGAGAGCTCATCGTGATTTTGTGCCACCGCCAGGCCGCCAGTCACAAAAGAAAGTGTAAGAAAAAAAAGTAATAAAAATAAATTAATGATGAATATATATATGTATATATATTGATGTAAACGTTGCCACTAGTATTTGGGTTCGCTCTCTTTCCATACATCCTTTCCAGCTCTTGCCGTAGTCTCTATATCTCTCTCTCTCTGCGCTCTTCTTCGAAACCCTAGTAATCGCCTTCAGTTTTCTGCTGGAGATTTCGAGCTCTGTGGATTGATTCTTGTGAAAGATCTCGAGCCGATTGAAGTCTTCAAGAGTCCGTCTCTCGATCGCTGTCTCTCGTCGGATCTGGGCTGTCTGAGCCTCTCTGCTTCGGAAGAGTGTCTTCGATTTTGACCTGAATTGGAGGATCTGGTGGCTCGCTGTTCCTGATACGGTGGGGATCTGTTGATTATCGATCTGATCGGACTGATATTAGAAAGGATGCTCCGGACCGTCGCCTGGAAGACGAGATTCGAAGTTCTTTATTGACGGTGGATTTCCGTGCCCGAGTCGCCGTTAAGTGTCAAGGACGCCTGATTGGTCCCGATCGTTGCTGTTTGCTCGAAGAGGAATCTTAGAGAAAGAAGTTTTTATCCCTTTCTGTACTTAAATTTTTTTTTCAATTATATAGTTGAATAAAGGCCCTTCTTTTGGGAGGCCTTGATTACCCTTTCGGCTTAAGGCGGTATTGCTGCTTGTTGGTTCTCTTATTAGTTTTAAGAGGAAAAAAGAGGAAGTTTTTCTTTTTGCTAGCAATGGCAGTGTATTATAAATTTAAGAGTGCAAGAGATTACGATTCAGTTCCAATGGACGGTCCATTTATATCAGTTGGTGCCCTGAAAGAAAAAATATTCGAATCGAAGCACCTGGGCAAGGGCACTGATTTCGACCTGCTGGTCACTAATGCCCAAACTGATGAAGGTTGGTTTTTGCCTCTTAGCTGCGGTCTATTTAACGTTGAATTTAAACATGAATGTCTGAGAGCAATGCTTTCCAGGATAGTGGTTCTGGTGGTGAATTTCTGAGGTTCTATATATGAAATAAAAGCTCCCCTACAAACATAGCGGCCATTTGTCTGGTTTAGCCTTTCGATTGATATCGACTGTTTCCTGTGAGTATTTTACCAAGCTTATACGTACAAGGGGATGTCCTCATGGACAACAGCGTCCTCTTGATGTTGAATATGCCTTAAATGGCTAGCCCTTGAGTTTCAGGATTTATTGACATTCAACTTTGAGCAAACTCTGCAGCTGTTGCTTTTATGGACAGTGAACATGTCCAAATTTTCCTGGTGGTGGTGTTCCTTGATAAACATCAACTTTCCCTAGTTCAAGCCTAAGAGCTGTGTGTTGACTAGTCTGCAATCTTAGTGTCAGTTGTAGGGCATATTTAGGAGGGTAGGTGTGGGACATGGGTGGGGGGTGTTGATCGTGCTGTGTCCATGAAATTAATAGATGCTTATTCAAAAACTTCTTGTAATTTTTTATTATGTAGATTATAACCTATACAGTGTTTTATAGCTGCTGTGCCACCATTTTCTAATTTCAGAGTATCTGGATGAAGCAACATTGATACCAAAATATACTTCTGTTTTAATCCGTCGAGTTCCAGGAAGGCCTCGCATGCCCATTGTCACTGAGCAAGAGTACTACCTCAGACCTTTCAACTCTTGATCCATTTGTGCTTTATCTTTTAGCACTTCTGCTTGTGTTTAAAGAATGATAAATAAAAATAGTGAATATATACTTGTAGGGCAGATTCTGGCATCTTGTGTAATATCCATGCACTTTTAGTATTAGTACACACATGAAGAATGGGATCCTAAGGGTGGTTTGAGTTTAATAATGCAGGCCGAAGGTTGAATATAAGCTGGAAGATGTTCAAACTGGGAAGGGTAGCCTTTTAGGTCCAGACTCCTCTTCAACGAAATATGTAAGTTCTAGTATCTTTGTTCTTATGGGTGTTCCCCGTTATGTAACCATGTGCTAGTTATCGATATGATATTGCAATTCAATTTGCTGCAGCAAGAAGATTCTGAGTGGGATGAGTTTGGCAATGATCTTTATGCAATTCCTGAAGTGCCTCCAGTTCAATCAAGTAGTCAGGTTACGGAGATTGCACCTACCAGTAAAGCTGATGAAGAAAATAAACTCAAAGCTTTAATTAATACTCCAGCATTAGACTGGCAGCGGTTAGATGCTACAACTCTTGTAAATTTCTTTGGTCCTAGTTGGTCTCTGGCTTCTGGCTGCAACCTTACAACCTTTGTAATACTTCCAGTCAAGGTGCTGATGGTTTTGGCACTGGTAGAGGTTCTGGAAGGGGAGGACGAATGGGACGTGGTTTTGGTGATCTTCTATTCCTCATTACCTTTTAACTTTAATTCTAATATTGCTGACTGACTGAACATTTAACAAACTTCATTGCGATTTTATTTGAAATCATTTTGCCTTAGTATTGACTGTATTCTCCATCCATCATTTAGGTTTGGAGCGGAAAACACCTCCGCCGGGCTATGTGTGCCACAGATGCAATGTTCCTGGTATGTTAGTGTCATGAGAAAAGAGTTCCGCTCTGAGCTGAGCTTGAAATTCCTAACACATGGTACCTTATTTCAGGGCATTTCATTCAGCATTGTCCTACAAATGGTGATCCGAACTATGATATTAAAAGAGTTAAGCCCCCTACTGGCATTCCAAAGTCCATGCTGATGGCTACTCCAGATGGCTCGTATGCATTGCCAAGTGGGGTGGTTGCTACATTGAAGCCGAATGAGTGAGTTGTCTCTTGCTATTTCTGTGTTAGGCTTCGCTTCAAATGTTTTTATGTTGGAATTATGCGGCATAATTTTTTTAAACAGGGCTGCTTTTGAGAGGGAAATTGAAGGATTACCATCTACACGGTCTATTGGCGAGCTACCTCCTGAATTACATTGCCCATTGTGCAAGGAAGTAATGAAGGATGCTGTGCTGACTAGCAAGTGTTGCTTTACTAGTTTCTGTGACAAATGTGAGTCATAGATACATCTGTTTGTCTTTCCAAGTTGGAAGTTGTTTCTGCATTAGGTTACATGCCGCATATATGTTTTCACAATCAACTTTCAGTTCCACCTTTGTATTCTCTGATAAACTCGCCCTCCCTTCTGCTGCTTGTAATTAATCCGACATCAGTGATTCTGTTGCGTGAGAATTTTGTTTAAGTAGATGCAACTTGATATTTGAATGCAAGTCCAGGTATAAGAGATCACATCATTTCAAAGCTGATGTGTGTCTGTGGGGCCACTAACGTATTGGCGGATGATCTTCTACCAAACAAGACACTCCGTGATACAATCAGTCGCATTTTGGAATCAGGAAACAGTAGTGCGGAAAATGCAGGAAGTGCCTTCCAAGTTCAAGGTTTGTACAAAACTTCCCTGGTGTTTCAGACCTGCATTATAGATTTAGCTATAATATATAAATTGCAATATCTGCCTCCTTTCCAGATATGGAATCTGCTCGAGGTCCACAACTCAAGATTCCATCCCCTACTTTATCTTCTGCATCAAAGGGAGAGCAGAGACCACCACCATCAAAGATTGAAGAAACGTTAAACGTTAGTATTGCTGAAAATGAGGTCAAAGCTTCAAGTGCTCCTCCACAAATGTCAGATAAAGGAAGGAATGTTAAAGTACCTGATGTATCTGAAGCTACACGTGAGTCAATGAGTGTGCGGGAGCCCGCATCCCAGGGGAGTGCTTTACTAGCTGATGAAGAAGTGCAGCAGAAAATGGGCTCTGGTGAAGCAGGTATATGGCACCTTTATTCTATGAAAATTTTAGTGGATCTTATGTGAGATTCTATCCATGTTGAACCTTTGTGCTAGTATTTCATTATTGTAAACCAGGGGGTTCTTATTGTTTATGAATGTTTTTAAGATAAAAACATAAATGAATTGTTGCTATTGCAATTTATGGTTGACAATTGTTGTGCCTCATCTTTCAGATAGATTGTAGTGATACTGAACATTCAGAACAATATTGTCTGTTCAGTAATGCTGTGTATTTGAGGAGTTATATGCTCCTTTCCAGCAACTCTTTCATTGTCCTTTTTCTTGGAGATCTAGTGGATGGTGGATTATATCTTCTTTCTATACTGATTTCTTGGGTTAGAGTTTTCTCCTTGTGTCTTCTTCTGATTTTCTTCGTATTTATAGCATCAGAGGTTATTATTGTGCCGCATCTTGTTTTCATTTTCTTATTCTTCAATGTGTCTTGTATTCCTAATTTAGTGTCTGGTTAACATCAATTAACTTCATATGGTATGCTTCAATTCTTTGCCAGAAACATTTATTTGTAAATGAGAACCTTCATATCGATAATAATAAGTTGCAACTTTTCTTTTCAGCAAAGAAGAAAAGGCCGAAGAAAGTCCGTCCGCCTGCCAATGGTTTGTCTCATACTGTTATTTTCCCCCTTGATTCATTTTAAGCTCAACTCTCCTGGTGATGGTTCCTTGCTGTGAACCAGTTAATAAAGATGACATTGGCAATTTGCAGATTTGCAGCGGAGAATCCCACAGGATCCTGCTGCGGACAATTACATGATGCCTCTTGGACCCTCTGGTTTTAACCCGTACTGGAATGGGATGCAGCCTGGAATGGACGGATTTATGGGTCCTTATGCCAATGCCATTCCCTCCATGCCCTACAACATGGGATATGGAATGGGTCCTCTGGACATGCCATTTGGGGTGATGCCTCCTCATGATCCTTTTGCCACTCAAGCTTATGTGAATATGATGCTTCCTGTTCCTCCTCAAAGGTTTGTCCATGTCTGATTGGTGGTTGATTTATATTGTGTTTTGAGATAGTAAAATAGCAGGACTATTGATCTCAGGGATCTTGCTGGATTCGGTATGGGCATGAATATGAATACCCTGCCTCCTCCAATCATGAGCAGAGAAGAGTTTGAGGCTCGAAAAGCAGATATAAGGAGGAAGCGTGAAAATGAGATTCGAGGAGAAAGGTAGTGCACTCTTAAGTGTAATGTTAGTTGGACCATCTTTATCTGTGGTGTGCCTGTAGCTCTTTTATCTAATGCTTCCCTTGTATGTACTCATTTGTTTTTTATCTTTCCACCTGACTGGACTACTTGATACTATATATCACCTTACTTTTGTGCTTGTTGCTGGTACAGAATCTGCATACTTGATTTTAATTTCACGAAATAATTCTGTTTTCAAAATATTTATCATGTTAAAAGAGTTAGAAGGTATTTTTTGCTTTTATTTGGGATTTCCATATCCTACTAAAGAGAAAACTGTGATATATGTTTAACTGTTATCCTGACAAGGTTTTTGTTTTGAACATGCAGAAGGGAGCTCCCTAGAGATAGGGATTATGGTAGGGATAAGAGAGGTGCTGGTGATGGTCCTTCTATGAGTTCAAAAGTATGTCTTTCATCGAAGTGCTTTTGTGTTGCTTCTTTTCATTGGTTCCTTTCAGGTCTTTTTGAAAGAGGCTAAACTTCTGCTAAATTGTCGTCATGCAACCTTCTTGCATCTGTTGATGCTGTAGAAAATCATGGTCTAATGCCTAATTCTGTATAATTAAATTATTAAACTAAACAAATCCATAGCGGCTATGTGCTTCATTAGGATTGGTTAAATCTTGACTTGCACTGAAAATTACCATGGCTTTTGTTTGGGGAAGCATGAGATAACTTCCTTGAAAGGAAATGACTTATGACCTTTGGTAATGTTTTGAGGCGTACATATCTGGACAACCATGCAAAGATAGAAAGTATTTTTCATGTTAAGAGTGTCGATTCAATCATACTGCCACTTATTATCCTGACGTTTCCATGAAGAATCATAATGAGTTAATTAATTGTTTACTGTTTCTTCAATGGTGCAGAAGTCCACTGGGGATGTGCTGTCTGCAGATCATCATCCCCATCAACACCGTCATCGGTCTGAGAGGGCATCCCCTGATTGGTCCAGAGATGACCCTGAACCCATCCACCGTGGGACCAAGAGGAGATCATCAGAGCGCAAAGACCGCGAGAGAGACCGCAGCGACTGTGACTATTATGATAGTCACCCCGATCGTCACCAAAGCAGATCAGAGTCCTCAAAGAGGCCACCGTCTTCGGATCCCCACCACAGCAGATCAGAGTCCTCAAAGAGGCCGCCACCGTCCTTAGATCCCCACCACAGCAGCAGGTCAGAGTCCTCAAAGAGGCCACCGTCTTCAGATCCTGCCAGGCCTGAGCCATCTTCTTCGTCGGCGGCAGCAGCGGCAGCAGCAGCAGCAGCAGCAGCAGCATTAGATCGTAAGCAGAAGGCAAGCGTCTTTTCACGCATAAGCTTCCCCGAGAATGAGCCTACGAAGAAGCGGAAGATGTCCTCTTCTTCCTCAGCAGAGGACCCAGCTGTCGGCGCACACCATAAGGCTTCAGCTTCAAATGGGTATTATGATGATCACAAGTCTTCCTCGGTGAAGTCAGTGGCAGCTTCTGGTTCTGGGGCCGGAGGGAGGAAGAGTGGCAGCCAGGCGGACCATGAATCGAGCGATGATGAGAGACACTTCAAAAGGAAGCCATCAAGGTATGAGCCCTCGCCTTCCCCATCGCCAGCAAAGTGGGAGGAGGAAGGAGGGCGGCACTCTCGTGGCTCGAGGGAGAGAGCTCATGAGCGGGACCGGGACCATAGATAAAATGGATGGAGGAAATTGGGGTCCCCCCACTCTGCAGGGTGAGAGCACAGCTCCGGTTTCCCTCTCTTAGTTCTGTTCTGTTATCTTAAAAGAGTGAGAGCTCATCAGCGCGACGTACCACTCAATCCCCGCTTCTGGAGAGATTGCGGCAGAATAACGAACGATAAAGGGGTGTTTGTTTTTAATGACGTAATACTTGTATTTTCGATCTCTGTTCACATGGATATTCCTCCTTTATTTTGTTTTAATAAATGAGCAATCAATGGATCTCTTTCGTTCTAATAGATTTTCTTTCCAAATCTTTCCTCTTCTAGCAGTAGGTTTTATTTTTTGTATTTTTCTAATTTTACGTGGAAATCGTACGACATTTCTTTGAAAATTATGCTTTGTATTTATCGATTGTATGTTATAGCCCGTTTGCATTTCCGGTCTACGTAATTGGGATGCAAAAGGGGATGGTATTTCAGTTTTTTTTTTCTCCTATTGCCGGATGAGAATTGGACTTTTTAACGCTCTTCTTTTGTCAGAGGTCGAATGTGATCGGAACTAAATGAAATTTCCTTCGTTACGAGACAACGCACCCACGCATCATCCGGAGTAGGCATACCTAAAACAACCGTGACAGTTGCAAGTTGCGATCCAAAAGAGCCAGCAGTAATTTTTTATTTTTTTTAACCACACAAGGAAAAGTCTTGGTCAGCTTAGGGGGTTAAGCATAAATGAACACAGATCCCATGGACCCATGCATATTACGTATACATAGCCTTAATTTGTATGTGTAGTGCGGTAGGAGGTTTGTGACATACATACACATATATATATATATATATATGGCTTGGTTGGAGGGGAACTAGCTTCACTATGTATGCTTTGGTCGGAAATGCTCATTCGGTGGTGTCGTCGATGTTGTATGTCCGTGGAAGCATACACTGATGGGCTCCACATGGGTTTCTCTATAGGGGGAGAGGGGGCCATGGCAGTCTGTAGGTGCATTCCATCCCCACCCCACCCCACCCCACCCCGGCAATCCAAGCCAAATATTTAGCCTCTAGGGCGACTCCAGATTTCTAGGCCCGGCCGTAAGTGGACTCTGTATCAAGAATGTGGCCAGCCATCGGATTACGTGGGACCTGCATCTCTCTTTTCAGTTGATGGTCCAACACAATCCAGTGGCTCTCTCATCCCTCTGGATGTTTGCACCGACATCATTACCGATTCACTCACTCACTCACTCACTCAATAGGTACAAGCACTAAGCTGGTTATTCTAGTCATATCGAGAACAATCTTGCACCTTTATCTATATATATATGTATCTTTAGTATATATCCCATGTATGCGTGCAACGTGATTTTAATCCCTACCTGTATGGAAACTGTTCGAGTTTGTAAACTCGAGCATCCTTCTGTGTCGTGGCGATAAGAAATCAATATCTGCTGTTTTTATGACTAAGGGGGAGGAAAAAAAACCTTTATGAGCTGGCAACAATCCTAGACCTCGCCTCGGTGATAGCTCTCTTTGAGATTCTGCAACGCCCGCCTAATTGTCCCCTCATCTTGGTTCGAGTATTTCAAGCATATCAGCTTCTGAGCAGTGCGGTAAGCCTTCTGAATGCGGTGATGTTGTCCGCAATTCACTTCCATTCTCTTCAGCTCCTGGAGATTGGTGTATCTCAACTAGTCAACCGCATAAGCACAGAAATGTTCTTAATTGGAAGAAAATCAAACCAACATCAGCAGATATCGTTAAGGGACCTTTTCTGTAATACTTGATGTGATACTTCTGGCTGTTGTGATCACCGAGTTCGGCAGCCCTGCCGCTTCTGCTAGTAGTAGGCCATAGTGGGGTACATGTCGTGGGCCATCCTTTAGTTGAAACTAGCAATCGATTGGAAAGAAATCTATGAGGAAATCGTTCCAACTGCAAGCATTGGCAAAGAACTAGGAAGAGCACAGGTGTTACCTTGAAATTCAAACGGTTGTTTTTGACATCCACATCAAAATGAGAAACTTTCACATTTGGGTAAATAGTAGCTAACTCCGTCATCGCCTCCATGTGAGTGGCAAATATTGTATACCTGTGAATAGATAAAACCTCATTAATCTTCAACTGCAACATTTATCTCTAACAATTGAAATCTGTCCAGGCATGTGACTGAGAATTGCAGGATGAAAATTACTCGTGAACTTCAGTTCAGGTGCCAGTGATTTTATTTAGTAGAAGGTTGCTTTGACAACCGGGAATTGAATAACCACATGAAATTGCTTGAGCAGGGAGCTCTAAAACAAATTAATTAAGATAGACCAAATATCAGATTAACCATAACCCATACATCTCTAACCCTCTGTCCTGTCAAGATGAATGCATCTAACATGCGCTCCTTTGATTTTTGTCCTACGTATACGCAGAGTAGTATAAAATATGCCACATACTTTAGGTGAGAGGTGGTGTCTATTGTCGTAACTCTAACGTTAATCAGCATGGTCAATTGAATACTCAACAGATTGAAGTAAAATTGACAAACAATTGACTTAGATGAAGGGCTTACGCTTTCAATGATAACAGATACTCACAGCAACTCCATGCTATTGCCAGTCCATCAGAGGAGGATGTGGCCCTCCCCAGTTCATCCATGACAATGAGACTCCTGTTTCCAGAAGGACCACAAGAAGGTACTGTGAGAATTCTTTGCATTTCCTAGAAAAAAAGAAAAAGGATGGACCGATTACTTGAAATAGTATAGAGGCAATGAGTATTATACCTTTCTGAGACATTTTGCATGATAAAGGCAGTCTCTTTCATCTCTGTCATAAACTGTTAAGAAGAGAAAATCAGGGATAAACAAATGCACATTCAATATGATCTCTAATCAGATTATTCCATATACAAAAAATGGACTGAAATTAATCATTCACTTCCACATTTTCAAAAAGATCTGTAGATTCCGTAGTTGAAGTGCAAGAAATTACTGTACTGGAGTTCGATTCCAAATTGTCCATCGACCCCATTCTTGTAAATATACGATCAACAACCCTTATAGTGGCGAAGCGAGCGGGAACATAACAACCAATCTGAGCAAGAATGATGATAAGACACACTTGCTGAAGATAAGTACTCTTCCCACTCCTGTGCATATATGAGAACAGAATAACTGATAAATGCATCTGACATGCATTGTAAACATATAAACCAACTTCGGGCATGAATTCTCATCCTGATTCTTCAATGTTGAATGTGGTGCTAAAAATTAAAGTAGAATTCCGAATGACAGGAGAAAGCTACATGCGGTAAGCTTGAAAAGGTTTGAAGAAAAATTTACTAGGCCTAAATGCCTGAGAACTTTGAAAGCCAGAGCAATAGTCTATAATATTCAAGATACAAACAACCTGCACTCCTTTTTTGGGTTAGTATGTGTATTCCCTGGCAACAAGGAAATATTTTTGATATATATGGGACATTCCCCTGATTAATTACGAAATCATGAACTCCTGTATTGCTCCTGATCAGAGTCATCATATAAAAAGAATTCTTGTGTCAGGCTCCAAACAATGTCACATAGTATTTACTCTTAACTTTCCTTCTGAAATTTTTTCTTAAATTTGAGTATGTAGCAGATCTATTTCCAAGACATGAAGCAATTTTGATCATGTTTAGTTTGACTTGTGAACCAAATCTTTCAAAATCATCCTTTAGAGGCTAGAGCTACCAAGAACATGGAAGTTTATCTCACTTACATATTAGGACCCATGACAATCAACATATTGGATGCTTCAGATAGGAAGAGACTGTTGGGCTGAAAAAGAAAAAGTACTCCATTTGATAATTTATAATATTGAGCTGGGAACATCAAAAGAAGAACAAAAAAATTATCTAGCAGTGACAAGAAGCCTCTGATTGCAAAGGTATGGTGCGTACAATGAAATCATTGTATACACTTTCCAGGACAGGGTGCCTTCCAGCATCTATTGCCAATGGTCCATGATCTGCCAATATATGAGCAAGATCAAACATTTCTCTAGAGAAGTATGACTCCTGGTTATCCAAAAGGAAAAAAAAAAAAAAGAGAGAGAATGCAAAGTTAACCTACCAGTAAATTCTGGTCTGGAATATTGATCTATAGGCTTAGTGGATATGCTATGAGCAAATGAGTTGACAATCATGTCTAGAAGGCATAGAACTTCTGCAAGCAATGTGAGAAAGGAAATATCCTCCCGTATGGAATCTGTGAGAGCTGCATGTTATATTTCATGAATTAATAGTGAGAAATAAGTTCAAGCAATACTGAACTAGGCAGTATGTTAGGGATGCATCTGCACAATTCCCAAACTAAAAGTCTGTGCTGCCTCTACAGCACATATGAAGCAGTATTAACCATTGTCACAATGCTTAGCAATCTAATGTCAAATGACTAAGATTCTTAGTAGCATGCATGGCTTCTATCTACTTATCTCGCAAAAGTATTCCAGTCTAGATGCAGTTGCTTTGCAGTCTTAGGCAAGGAGATTAGCTAACCTTATTTATGACATCATATTCATTTTAGTTCAATGCTTACAGATTTGTATTTTCTGGCTTGGTATCAAATAATGTTGCTTCCTCATGTTGATGTACAAGACTTGGAAAGTGGTGCATTGAAATCAACAGCAAAATATGGAAAACTCTAGAGGCTAATGAAAGATGATTGAGTTCCCACAAACCTTCAAGGCAAATTTCTGTTCGTATGTAACACTCTCTAGCAGCAGACTTATTCCTCACGTTAAGCTGCAAAAAGTTTGCATACCAATGTGTCTTTGAGGTATTTTCCAAGATTTTCCATATGAGAAACCCAAGTGCAATGAACACAAAAGACCATGCCAAATTGACATCAACAAACACAGAATGCAGAGGAAATAAACAGATCTAATCCTCAACAACCACTAGTGCAAGGAGATCTAACATTTATGTATATTGTACTTTATATACATCTTTAAGTTGTCAACCTCATTTGAAAATGGACAGGCTCCCTGTTGAAGATATGAGACAAAATAAGTTGGAATTTCTCATTTGGTTACTTACTGAAGCTAGTTCCAGAGTTGAGCAATGGATGTTGTTACCATGCTTCATAACCTGACAAAATGAGGTAATATATTAATCCAGAAAAGACAGAACAAACTTTTCAAGATATTAATATAGCCTGACACAACCTGTATGAACTTGCTAGGAAGCTTTCCTTGGACATCCTTATAAGGAATGCTGAAGTAAAAGCCTTGCCTATTGTTGAATGGCAATTTCAAATTTGGCAGCTTAAATTCTCTGCGGTACTTATTTGCAAGATTATGTATTGCTGCCAGCAATCAACTACCTCATCAGGTATGGCTGCCAAAAGCCACAGCTCAAGATATAGCAGTAAAAGTAAACAAGAACAAACAGTAAAATAATTTACCTTCACTAGTATCACAAAATGATCTGCGAGCAATATCCAAGAGGCCATCAATTCCTGCCTTCACAGCAAAACATTGCTGTGTGCGTGCAACAAAGGGAACCCGTGCATGAAGCACGTCATCATCAATCACCTCCCCAATTCTGAAAAAAATGCAGCTTGCTCATTGCATTTATAACCTTAAGATTAATGGAATGCCATTGACTGATTACAGGAGCCAAATGGATCAAATGGAATGAATCATGAGAAATTTCTGGTAGAAAATGGAGAGTCAAGGAAAAAAGTGCAATCCACCATAGGAACTAGTTGAATAAGTTAATTTGGTCATAGTTTTAAAAACCGGACTGGCCGGTTCGACCAGGAATCGGCCACTCACCCGGTTCGGTTCTCACAAAAAATCCAATTATAATTTAAATGAGATCAAATTCAATTGAACCGGCCGGTTCTTATTCGAACCAATAAATCCAATTGAACCGATGAGAAAACCAGTCAACTTAAAAATAAAAATAAAAATAAAAGCCTATTATAATATACTTATTTTTATTTCACTGGACTTATATTTATATTTTATATTGAATTTGGGACTAATATTGTAACTATATTAATGATTTTGATTATAAATCATAGTTAAATTATAATATTATATCAATTTATTGAAATATTATATTATTAATATTATTTATTAAACAAGCGGTTCAACCCATTGAACCCCCGGTCCGACCCATGAACCCATACCTTGACCGGTTCCCGGTCCGGTCCGGTTTTAAAAACTATGAATTTGGTTACTCACCAGAGCATTCCGCAGTATTAATCTTCATATTCCAAAAATTTTCACCAAGAAAGATCAAAAGTTTGAGTCTGTATTGTATCCAGAATTCAGAATAATTTTGAGAATAATTTCCAGTAATTTTGGCAAGATACTAACAACCGATTTCAGGAGGTCAGTGACTCCCGGTTGCTTCTTCTAGGTCAATCACTAAATCTATCATCAAGGATTTTTTAGTAATACAATTTGATATCTGTGCTCTGCATGCAGATGAACATGCTTACTTTCATGGACATACATCTAAATAGATGAGGATTCAATCATTAGCATACATTTTTATATAATAGGTTACCTTTTCCGAATTGCATCATATTTATCATTTTCGCATACAGACTTGTATATATTTGTTAGAAGAAAACTTTTGGCATCTTTTAGTACCTGCAGTTATAGAAAACTGGTTTAGTTTCCCAAGAAAAAGAACATACACACATGTGGGCCTCAATGAAATCAGGTGGTATTACCTTAGAGAGTAAAGGCAAAGCATCCAAAGCAGTTTTGAGTAAAATAATGCTTGATACAAGCAGTTGACTTTTCCTAGCATGATCCATCCCAATGGTCTCATTCACAACTTTCTTTGGCTTGAAGCAGAAGTGACAAAGTACTCTATCTGAAAATATACGAAAAAAACAGCCATATTTAGAGGAAAGCAAAAGGTAAAGTAGGATGCAACCAAACCATCAAGCTTCTCTTGTCTATTTTTCCATTGTTATTACCAGTCTCTTTAGGAAATTTCCTCAGGACTTGAGAAAGCCCAAAGAACAGCTGTTCATTGTTCGTAAGCTCATCCTGCAATCAAAAAGTGTGTCATGCATCTATAATGGTCCTGGTGAGCTTAACCAACAAATTAAAAGGACCAACTCCTAACTTCTTGAGAAAGAAATTTGGAACAGTTACATGAGCACTTCAGGATGATTCAATCCCCTGGTAATCTTATACTAAAAATAGAAGGAAACATAAAAAAAGACTAACCAGGCAATCGAGACGAGCTTTGATAGTTTCAATATCTTTTAGTGGCTGCAATAAGTTGGCCCTAAGAAGTCTCGTCCTAGATAAATTTCAGTACAGGATGAGAGATGGCCAAAGGAACTCGGCTAGTCAAGCAAGATATTTCATAATATGCAAGTGATATAACATAAATACCCTAAATAACCATTCTATTCATACAGAAAAAATGCTTTATCTGAAAGAGTGCATCCCTCCCCAAACTTGCATATGTTAACATGTCATGGAGCAGAAAGAAAGAGTTCTGCATCAATAGATTTGGTGGAAGTAATTCCTTCTGTGCAGAAGTTTGTGGCAGTTAATGACTCAGAAATATCATGTTCGTACCCTCCAATAGTTTTTGTTGTCTTAAGCATGTGAAACAAACTTTTCTTTTTGTTGCTTGTGCCCAAAAGTGCAGAGTGGAATGGCTCAATAATCTCCAAATTCTGTACACTGCAAAGGAAAATTATAAGCTCATTAAAACAAACACCAATCGTTAAAGATAGAAAGCATTCTCCTCCTAATGGACAAGGAACACAGGACTTTCAACTTTCACATCCAATAAAGACAAATATATATTAATAAATCAGATCAACTTGTAATGGAGGTTACCTAGTAGCATCGATGTTTACATGATCAAATGATCCATTAAAAGTCACCTGAAAATCATGACCAAGAGAGTTTTCAGGGTAAAAAGAAACAAGTTTTAGATTAAATTAAACAGAAGCTCTTTAACTACAAGAGAAGACAAAAAATCGAAATGAGAATAAAGTGCAAAAATAGCAGAATAGTTCTATGTCTGTTACAATCATGACAACATTATAACTATAAATTTACTCTTTGTATAGTTCCGCATAAATAAGTCATCAGGAAACATTTACCAGCAATGAGTGACTTGTAACAATCACACCCTTCTCTGCTTCTATCCTGCCAAGATTTTATTGAGTTCAATTTCCAGAAAATGTAACATCAATTTTTAATTGGAAAAAATAACATTGGCAAATATTCAATATACAATTGTCAAGTCTCCAGAGACTTCAGGTGACATTATTTTAGAAAAGATGCCTTGATAACCAAATGAAGGAAACATAGTAGACTTATATATCTGTGCTAAATATACCATTTAATAGTGGCTGCAGTAGCAGCCAAACAGAGATAGTACTGCTTATAATAAGTATCCAATCCAAGTGCTGAAGGCTCCTTTGCAGCTAAATTTTTTATCAGCAGTGCTCCCTGCAACCAAAAGGCCGACCAAACTCACAGTGGTACAAAAGACTTAGGAACCATGTATCCAGAACACTGAGTTAGAGTAGAAGGATATCTCTGACCTTAGTGTCATCAAAGCATCCACGAACCATCACAGCCTACACATATAGGCAAGTTATTTGCTCAAAGAAAATGCAGAAGCATGTAATAGAAGACATAGGACAGAACCAAAAACATTGATACAACGTGTAAAAGCTGGCAGCACCTTCCTTACTGAAGGGTAAAGCTTATCCACGAGTTCTGACACTCCAAACATGCCATCATGTGCGAGCATATTAGAAGGAACTATGACCACCATTGGCTCATAGAAATGCAGCAAAGTTCTTGTGCTCTGATAGGAACTGCTAGTTTCAATATACTGTGAAAGATGCAGTGATGCTGATCTCAGATCAAAAGCTGCTACTCCTACCTGCATGAGCAACCACACTCTCAATTTCCAGATTGATTATGAGCATACAGCATTGATCAATCAGTCAAACTTCCTTATCGTGCAGATTTTGGTAAAATCTTAGAAAACCTGGTTACTGAACTTCTGCTATACTAAATGGGAGAGTAAAACTCAATGTAGACAAGCGACATATACCTCAAATATCAGGTAATAAACCTCAGCGGTTCCATGATCAATACTTTATTGAGAAGTTTCTTGAAAGAAATTTAGAACTTTCTTATACCATTTTGAGCCATTGACTTGCTTACCAACACATATCATCGGCGGACTTAAGCACACCTTATTTAAGCAATTTTATAATGCAAGTGTAATCTCAATTTCTGTAAATAGAAACATTTGAAGCACAACAGGAAGCTAAACGATACACTGGACTTAAGGATAATCAAACTTCGATCTCGATCAACTGAAATATTAGTCTGAAAATGCACCCGTAGTTTACAGGTCCAAGAGTTTGTAAGATGAAATCACTAAGAAGAGCATAGAGTTCTCCGAAATTCTTCGGCATTTTCCAGCCCAACGCATGCAAGTTAATGCAGAGATCGAGCGGGGTACCTCCTTAGCTCTGTTCTCGATGACGCCGACCACGAAGCTCGATCTCTCTTCTTCTTCCATATTCTGGACGCGCCACAGAGAAGAAGAGAGTCGGCGACCTCACACTGGCAGCCAGCTCAGCTTCTCGTAACGTCAATGGAAAGGCGCGGCAACTCGTAGCGTCTGGCTGTCTGCTTCTATTTATATACAACGGCAAGAAGGAAAGTTCCGCTGATTCAAATTCGGCTCAGCTGACTTGCTCAGTGCAGAGTCCAGGCTCGGGGTGGCGAGGCTCAATGTTAGACTTGAACCGGACTGGCTGAGACTGAAGCAATGCAACTTTAGCCTGGATGGAATCGAACCGGCCGAGTTGCATCTAACACAGCTCGGACTCGAACCAGACCCCACACCTTAATTACTTAGTGAACTGAAAATAGAACTTTATAGAGATTGTAAATTTATATCTTTTCTGTATCGATGACAAGTTGATACCAGTCACTAGAGATTTTAAATGAGTGTTTTTGACCAGTTCAAAACGTGCTTAAAATTATTTAGTTTAATTACGGTTTGGTCCGTTATGCTTAACATATTGACATGGTAAAGAGCTACAGTTTAAGAAATTATAAACTAGACAAGAATAGGGTTAAATGGGCTGGTTTTAACTTGAACCATAACATTTTTCTCTCTTTTTTAATTTTTTAAATTGAACCGATATAGAATCATTCATTTATTTGCATGGTTTTGATTGTTTGGGTTGATTTCACAATGGTTTCAAGCCAGGTTTCAAACGATTTCAATCTAATGTAATGAGAAAAAGTGTCAGATCAATTCTAGTTTAACGAGCTCATTTCTTAGACTTTGCATATAATCACCTCTTAATATAACAAGAACGGTTATATGCTGTATGGGGGAGTGGTCTGGGGTTAGTTCTAGACCAAACTGACTCATTTGACAACTTTATTTGCTCTTTCTATATAAATAAAGGAGATTACTCTTTATTCCTGTTCTTCACATTTTGGAGATCATGGTCATCGCTTCGAAGTTGCAATGAAGCAAGAAACAGAATTTATTTATGGACCTTATCATCCGTTGGATCAATTCACAGCAACCACCATTGCGTGCGTTATTAAAACTACTCCACGAGCATGATTGTCGATACTTAGGAGCAATTTTGATCAACGAAGGTAGTGGAAAACGTGGTGGGACGATGCATGCGTAGAGATGGAACAACCAATTTTGTCCTGTCAGTGTGAACCGAGCAAGAGAGACTGTCGACGTGGAAGAGCAATCGTATTATCTGATCATTATCATTACAACTATATATAGCCGCACATTCCCCTCTCTCTCTTCCTATAAAAATTTTCAAGAATTTTCTAAATTCGAAAATAAAAATAAATACGAAAAGAAGGATTATTCTGCCATCATTATTAATATTATTATGAATTTTCTGACAATTGGGTTCATGGTGCACCGGGAGCATGTGGAAACTAGTACGAGGAGGTGTTAGCGACCAAAAAAAAAAAAAATGTGAGGAGAGAAGGGAAGAGAGAGGGGGAGGCTTTAAAAGCAATTCCTCCCACCTAATTTTGGTATTTGACTGGGAGATGACCGGTAGAGGAGAATATGGAAGAGAAACTCCGTGACGGTGAAGGTTAGCTCCGAGCGAATCCCGCATTCATTCCCCGGAGAACGGAAGAGAGAAGCGGAGACGGGCCGTTGTCACCCAAACCCGTTGAAAATGGAGAAGAAGAAGAAGAAAGTTCAGCAGAGCGAATCTGTATACTCACCGAAAGGCCTTTAGACGGCAACACCCTTTCTTTCCCACGGAGAGAAGATATAGAGATCATCGGAGGAGGAGAGGGTCGACGGGAAACGACGAAGTGGCCCATTTGCCTCGTCTGTTGGTTGTGGAAAATGGGGTGGTGGAAGCAACGCGGTGTTGATGACCGAGTTGGTGATGATCCTGTTCCCGATGATAAGTCGATGGTGAGGATGAGAAAGATGGAAGTGGTGGAGGAGTCGGTGGTTATCGGGGGCCTCGTGGGAGTGCAGTTCATTTACGCGGCCAACTCGATTCTGCTGAGCTACCTCATGTCCCTCGGCCTCAACCCTCTTACCCTCGTGGTATTCTCCGCCTTCGCCACTTTCCTCGTCCTCTCACCCGTCGCGTTTCTCTTCGAGAGGTTAGTCTTGATCTTGTTCTCCACTCTTCCGATAACTTGTTTGCAGCGTGGTGGTGGCTTTCTTGCTCCCAAAAATTCCAATGCATCGTTATTGTGTGAGAAATTTCCAATCTCATTATCCTTCTAGGCAGTTTTTGCGATCTTTTAATTTCTACCCTGATTGATGGTTGATTATTATTCATTTGAATCATGGTGCAGGAGCCTCTGGCCCAAGAAATTCGGTCTCAAGTTGATGGTGCAGTTAGTTCTAATCTCCTTTGGAGGGTAAGTCATTCATGGATTACTATATGATGGTATGACTTTTTGTTTGCATTTGTTGAGTATGAAGCAAAGGAGACAGCTTTATGTCAAATTTTCTTTCCTTTGTTGTGTTTTTTTGGGTGGAAAACTTGTTTTTTTTTTCCCTTTAGTTCTAGATTAGACGAATAGAAGAAACAAATTTTAGCTTAGATAACTTTTTTGGTTGCGAGAGTCTGAAATATAATAATAGACCAAAGAAGATGAAAAAGCATAGAAAAGGTACTTACGGAGGGCCCTAGTTATCATAGATTGCTTGCGTCTGCATAGGATGTTATATGTGCTGCATCAAGGGTTCGTCTAGAGTAACTCTTTACATACTAAAAGCACCTGTTTAATGGAAATATGCTGAACTGATTATCGAGACAGAAGTCTCGATCTGGTTAATGTTGTGATTTCCATACTTTAGTTATTTGCAGGGTGACAATGTTCCAGACACTGTTCCTGAAAGGGATCAAACTAACATCGGCAACAATGGCGACTGCCATGCCGAATCTTGCTCCAGGCCTCGTCTTTCTCATAGCTTGGACTGTTAGGTACTGATTGATTGGTTCATTACCGATTCATTTATCCTGTCCAACATGCTCTAGTAGATCTCTTTCTTACGATAAGCTTCATCTGATTTACTGTTGTTTTTCATCTTGGGACAGACTAGAGAGAGTGAATATCAGTTGCCTGTACAGCAAGGTAAAGATAGTAGGCACGCTGCTATGCGTGGTAGGTGCTCTAACAATGAGCCTTACTCACAGCACTGCTACCGAGGAGGCTCAGATGACTTCTTCTTCTTCCCCTGCCGATTCCATCTTTGATAAGCAGAAGATCATCGGCTGCTTGTACCTCATGGCTGCTGTCTTCATCCTATCCAGCAATGTCGTCTTACAGGTACAGCTGCTATGCAGACTCTATTATCTGTGTCATATCGATTTGTTTTGGCCAGTTACATACCCATCTCTTCTGGTGTTTAAATAAATAGGCCTCAACTTTGGGTGACTTCCCTGCGCCGATATCCCTGTGTGCAATAACATCATTGATCGGTGTATTCACAACAGCGGGTGTTCAGTTGTTTGAAGATCATGGATTTTCTTTAAACTGGTCGATCATGAGCTTTGGACATCTTGTTGGATTTTCGATACTGGTGAGTCCTCTTCTCGTACTATTCCCTCCTTTCCTGCAGCCCCCTTGTCATAATTTTCCATCTACTATCTGGTAATTTAGACTGAACAACGAGAATCAATTAACTCATATAATGAGTCGAAATGGGAATGATTTCTCTGAGAGCTTTCAATCAATCATTTGACCGATCGGTCCAGAGCATTGGGTTGCATGTCTTGGTTCCTTGCCATCCTTAGCTGGTAATATGTAAATCGATGTTCAAGTTCTGTTCTCCCACATCACGATGTGCTATCAAGCTAGCTGGATACCGTCTGAACTGAAATGTTTGATCGGTCCAATAAAACTAAGAGGTTGATATCGATGTTATTAATGAGTGCAAGCACAGGCTGGTGTGATAAGTGGATCGTGCGTGAGCTTCAACGGTTGGGCAATGAAGAAGAGAGGGCCGGTGCTTGTCTCCATGTTCAGCCCCATCAGCACTGTCTGCACGATGGTTCTCTCCGTCTTCACCTTGGGGGAGACCATCAAGCTAGGAAGGTAGATAGCTGCTCTTTCTCTATCATTTTAGCCCAGATCAATTAAGAAGAGGTCATTAGATGTCTAAATCGCGTTCGTCCAATTTACAGCCTCGCCGGTATGTTCCTCATGTTCACCGGTCTATACTTCGTGCTGTGGGCTAAAGGGAAAGAGGGGCTGCCGGAAAGTGATGACAGGTTGGAAAGCGAGTTCGATGCCGAGAAGCCTCTTCTAAGTTGATTCAACGATGTATGAACCAGTCATATACATTTCTCTGTCACTAGACCGGATATAAGAACTTAAAAATGGCCAGGGGAGCCAGCCAGCCAGCCGGCCGGCCGGCCGGGATTCAGTTTACGTGGGTGTAGATTGATGAAGGGCTCAATATATTGTCTCTATCCAGCATTAGCCTATTATATGTGTCACTGAAAATGGAGAGGAAGCAGAATTTGGCCGGAAACTGCCACCTTCGATAGGCTTCTGTTGTGTCGTGTTTGTATATAAGCTGGTCATGATTCGACTATAGTTTATTGCAGAAATCCGGTATGGTATCTAATTCTAGTTGCACTGTGCCAACACAAAGGGATTATATGGTTGAATCGCCTTGTCGTCCACTAAGCATTTGAGGTCTACGATTGCCATGGTTCGAAGAATGAGCGAAATCAAATCGGGCCGGCTCACAAAATTAATTTCATCCGATGCCCATAAAAATGGATGTATATATATATATATATATATTACCTTTGTCTAGAGTACGGCAATTCGGGCCGGCACAGCTTATTATCTTAGCAGCTCCGCCCGAATTATATAAATAACTGTATTTAAAAATAAATTAAAGTAATTTATATTTTAAAATAATTTTTTTAATGATATAATTCATCTATCAAATTAAATAAAATATTAAAATTACTATTATGTGTGAATAATTAATTATTTTTAAAACTTTTTATCATAATTTTTTATTTTAAAATCTATTTTTATACTTTTAAATTTGTATGTTCAAATCTTTTAAATAATCTAAAAATATCAGCTTAAATATAATTTTTTCTACCGCACCAAATTTTACTACCTCTATTTATGCACATCTCTTTATATTTCTACATTATAATGCACTCCCATTACCCTTAACTTTGTTGAGGGAATTACACATTGGTTTCTTCCTTTCTTTGACCAGCACAGTTTCTTCACTTGTGCGGTTTTGTACCCAGCAGTGCCTCATAGCTTTAACGTCTCTAGCTCCACTGCCGACTCATGAAAATGATATGGCACCTGACACTCAAGATCACTCTTACATGATAACATGAGCCACTCTGGATTCGACAAAATTTCTAGACAGTGTCCCGTCCGTGAGTTCCGAGAGCTCGAATGGAGAAAAATATTTAATTTAAAGGATGAATATTTTAATTAAATATAAATTTTAGTTATCTTTTTAAATTTAATATAATTTTTTATATATACCATCAGACAATAATTATGTTTTTTTTTATCAAATTCAACATGGCATTTGTTTTTCTGTCGAGTGATCCTAGGCATTAGGCACCGTACAATGTTAGTGACACTTAAAATACTGTTAGCGCATCAACAAAATTAATGTATTATATATGATGACTTAACGAAAAATGTACGTTATATTAAAACTGATAGATAAAGTAAAGATAATATACGATTCAGACATGTAAAAAAAACTCATATTAAATTTTAAAAATTGAACATTTATATTGAATTGGGATATTAGTCTTAATTTAATGTAGAAGTGTCATTCTTAACTATAATACGCATTTATAACCATTTTTTTTATTACATGCCACTGGGGAATTGGCTTATTCATTTATTCATTTAAACTTTTTTTTTTGGTTAATTTCGAGCCAGACAAGCCGGCAATGGCCACCGGTTCCCGACTCGGGGCGCAATGGTACGGATGTGACCGCCCCACACGTTCCATAAGCGCTTAAACCCTTCAAATCGAAAACCTCAACGCACGGGGGGGAAATCGCCACCCCACTCCGGGCAATCTGAAAGTAGCGAGCGCTTCCTCCCCGAGAAATTGTTCATTGGCGATGGAAGAGGAAGTGACGGGACAGCCGAACACAGAGCTGTATGCTCTATTGCACGTGTCGCCGGAGGCGACGGAGGAGGAAATCAGGAGAGCTTATCGGCAATGGGCTCAAGTCTACCATCCTGATAAGTACCAAGACCTCCATGTAAGATTGTTCCCACTTGCTGATCCTCCAAAACATTAGTTTTCTCAACCTTTTTCCTTTAATTTCTTCTGTTACTGATTAATGATTTGTCCCTGCTCCTCCAGCTTTCAGCTCTAGATTATTTTTTAATGAGAGCATGTTCCATGGGTTACTGAGCCTGCTAAATTAAGATTGGAAGCTGGATATCTTTAAGTTGAACCTCTTCTTTAGACTGCAAATGAAACTTGTTGTCGGTTCATTTTTTATGTCAGCTCCTCCAATTTTAAGCTGAATATTGTCCATTTGATCAAGGCGTGCTCATTTGATTACTGCGCTTCGGCAACTGATGTAAGAAAGATGGATTTCATCATGTATAACCTCTCCTAAGACTCTTCGCAGTGATCCTATGCCTCTGTCAGCTTTAAAAGAAATGGAACAGCAATAGGTAGCTATAGAATGGATTAACTTCCGCCCAAATGGTATACCAATTGTTAATTTATTAGACTGGAACTGGTCTAGAGTTGTAGGAAATTGGGATTGGAATGAAGTTGGTGGTTTGTGAAGATCGAAGGAGCTTTGTCAAGGTGCTTCATGAATCAAAATTCCTTCTGAATTATAAGTAGGTCCTGATACATAATTAGGGAGGTTGGATATTGCAGATGTGATTCTATGTGGGCTCTGGTAGCGTGCTTTCGTGTTCCACCTCTTTTTCTCCTTTTCATGCCCCTTTCACACATCCATGGGAAAATTTTTGTTATTTTATTTTGAACTCGAATAAATGTTATGCAAATGATTATATTCTTCGTTATGCTGACTTTCAGATGAAGGAAGTTGCCACACAGAATTTTCAACGTATATGCCAAGCATATGAGATACTGTCTGATGAAACGAAGAGGCAGATATATGACATATATGGAGTGGAAGGCTTAAATTCAGGCTTAGAACTTGGGCCAAGGTTGAGTAAAGCTGAAGAAATAAAAGAAGAACTTGAAAGGTTACGTCGAAGGAAGGAACAAGAAAAGCACTTGATGCATTTTCGACCTTCTGGCACAATACTGACAAATCTATCATTGCCCCATCTTTTGGATGGTGATGGCTTTGTGAGAGGGTAAGTTTTAACCCCCTTTTGCAACTTAACACTGTTTATATCATCTCTTAATTGAAAATAAAAGTTTAACTTTCAAACTCTTCATTTCTATTGCATATGATTACTAACTTAGGACCATTCCTCTGGTGGCTGGAGATGAATCTGATTTTCCTTATCCCTTGACTAACAAATAAATGAATTAGCATGAATAATATAGCTATCCTCTTAAAAAGAATACTTTCCATTTGACTATCTATTCCTTTCTTTTGTAATCAGTTGCTTTTTGCTTGCTTTTCAGTCGGAATTCCTACATCTGACAGTTTTGAATTGTGAAGAGATTTGTTTGGATATAGCAATAAATCCAATAATGTATTGTATTATGAATATCAAGCAGAATTTGGTATGTTAAACCTCTTTCTATGAAAATTGGATATTTTTCTCCTGCTTGCTGTAAAATAATTGGCTGCTTTTAATTTTGGAACTTTTGGTGGTGGGATGTAGTCCTTTTCTTTTTCAACTACTAATTTGTTGCACCTCCTGGATATCAGAATGGCCATGACAACTGAATATCAGTCTCAGATATCGAAGCATAACACATTAGCTCTCAATGGAAATTTGGCAGTTGCTGAAAATTCAGGGGGTCGAGCTGGATCCATTCTGCTTAAACACGATATTTCTTCAGTTGCATCAGCAGAATTTATGATCACATTTGGCTTGCATTCTCTTGTTGGGATGCAAACTACTCGGTAAGGCATAGTACTTTTCTTGGTTGGCTTAGCTTTTCATATACATATAATTGTTAATGTTGTCTTTTGCTTCATTTTTAGCCACTTGTCGAATCACTCAACTGCAACAATGGGCTTAGCAATGTCTCTGCAAGATGGTTCTTTTAATCTCTCTAATGCCTGGACTCGTCAGCTCTCCGACACAGCTAATGGAAATGTATTCTCCTTATAAATTTAATAGCTTCATATAAGTGTTTTTTTTTTGTTGTTTTCAGTCAAATTTTGATAAGGTATGGCGGCTCATTTACAGCTCCATAACTTTTGTCAGATGATTTAAAGCATGAACTGTTCTTTTAATCTGCATCTCAAAATATGGAGGTCATGATACTTTATAGAAATACATTTATGCATAAGGAAACTGAAATTTCTGATTGTATATTTTGAAGGATAGAGTAGGTTTGAGTTAGAACCAGGTTTGATGAGTTCAGTTTTTTATAGTAACATTGAGTTATTCATGGGTTCAGATCTTCGTCTTTACTCTTGGCTCCTTTGTTTTCAGATACAGCTTGTGCTGGGTCGGGAGTCATCTATTGGAGTTGGTTGGCGTAGGGAAGATAAGAAAATGTCCTCTTCTGGTGAAGTCAAGGTCTGTATGTATGTTTTTTTCCCCTTGATTGAACACTCACAATTAATACCATGAACAATTTGAAAGAAAAGAAAGTCCTGAGCTGACACCATCTTGTTTTGGTGAAGCCTAAAAAGGAGTCTCATTTTATGGCTAATGTCTATAATCCTGTTGTTTGATAATTTCTTTCTGTAGTTTGGAACAAGCTATTTCGGGGCGTCAGCAAATTGTGCTTGGCGCTTTTCATCAAAATCTCACGGCTGCATTGGTGGCAAAGTTGGAAGGTATTGTTGCTCAGTGGTCTGAATATTCTTAGATTGTGGTCTTAAGCAGATAGAAGTAGGAACTTGGAGAGAGTAATATTAATGAACTGTTATATGCTTCCGCAATGGAAATGACTGTTCTAGTGTCTTCCTGATTTTAAATGCAGTACTGCTCTTGAGATTGAAGTTGGAGGTGGGAGAAAAATATCCAAATTTAGTACTGTCCGTGCTCTGTATACAGTTGGAATTAAGGTAATGACTGTATGATAAAAAAAAAACATTTCCTGCTTTTTTATGCCTCCTCTTTTTTGCTTATATGCCAAAGTTTTCTGTTCTTTAGGGGACAATGCAAAGTTTTATTGTTAGACCTTGTGAATGATATGCAGAACCAATAATACAAGCATATACATGACCTGAAGGTTCTAAATTTTGAAGGAATGATTCTTTTGAGGGATTGGTTCTATTATTTGCTTAGTTCATACCTTGAATTGCTTTGTAAAACATACCAGCAACATCATGCAAAGCAAATTTTGGTGGCTTGTTTAGTTTTAGGGGTTAATAACCTAGAAAGACACCAATTTTCACCATTTTAAACATTTTAACACAAACTTTTTTTGTTGACTCACTTAGCACCAAACTTTCATTTCTTTGTTCCATTTGGCACGCCCGTTTGTTCATCCAAATCTGATGAACATGTTTCTGTGGATTGTTAAAAGAGCTTAAGTGACTGGCAGAGGCTGAGTAAGGTAGACTCTAAACCCTCTTCAATGACTACCCTCTTCCTCTTCCTCCTCCTCCCTCCCCATGGCAGCAGCCTCTCCCTCACCCTCTTCCTCCTCATCATCACTCCCCCATAATCACCACCACCAACTCCTCTGATTCCCCCATTCCATTGCCATCCACCTCCTCCCACCTCTCCCTCCCTCCATAGCCACTCGTCTCCTTCCTCCTTCTCGGTTGCTGTCCTCCTCTCTTCCTCATGGCTACTCTCCTCTTCCTCCTTATCCCTTCTCAATGGCTGTCACCTCCTCCTTCTCTTTCCTCCATGGTCGTCCTCATCCTCCTCCCCTCATTGAATTCCAAACTGAATGAAATTTGAACCCCTATGGTGATGGTAATGGGGGAGGAGGAGTGCCGCCATGGGGGAGGGACGACGAGAGCAGCCATGAAATGCAAGGGGAAAAGGAGGAGGAGAAGCTTGGTGGACAGCCATGGGAGGGGGGAGGAGGACGCCAGTGGCCATGGAAGAAGGGAAGAAGGCCACGGTTTGCAATTGAAAGAGATGGAGAAGAAGATGTATAAATTTACATATTTGACCTTATACGTTTTTTATTTATAATTGATGAAAGGAGGGTAAATATGTCATTTCACAAAATAGGGCCCACACGTCACATATGGTAATGCCATATAGGTGACTGTTTGACACATAAGCGGCAGTATTGTGTCACATAAGACAATGCCATTAATTTTGGATGAAAAAATGAATGGTGTGTCAAATAGGACACAAAAATGAAAGTTCGTTGCTAAGCGGGTCAACCAAAAAAGGTTAGTGCCAAAATGTTTAAAATGGTGAAAGTTGGTGCTTTTCTAGGTTATTAACCCTCGTTTTAATGAAATGTTGACTTGTTTGCAACATTGTGGCTCTGGTTCCCTTTTTTTTTATGTTTTAAGTTCCTATTTGATCCTCTTTTTACATTAGAAACTTTCCTTTATCTTGTCTTACTTGTACTATCTGTGTAGGGAATATTCTGGAAAGTTGAATTGCACCGGGGTGGCCAAAAGTTAATCATACCTGTAAGTTGAGCTTTCTTGATTAAGTTTGAATTATTCCCGCGCTGCCTTTTATTTTCTTAAAAGGTTGGCTTCTCTTATAACGTAGCTGTTGTGGCATTCACCTTATGGGTGATAGTAGTCTGGTCAGTTCTACTTGTCTCTTATTTCACTCTTCTTGTCACTTTCTTTTTGTTGTCTGATATGCTGGACAACGTTAACGCGATCACAGCTGTTTGTCAAATATATATTATTTATTAGTGAAAATATTCTGAACTCTTTGTTCTCTTGCATGCAGATTTTGCTGTCAAGGCACCTCAATCCTCTCTTTGCAGCTGGAGCATTTATATTTCCCACATCTGTCTACTTTGTACTAAAGGTTAGTAGATTTGTCACTTGCAGTGTTCATTTCAGCATGAGAATCTTTCAACGGCTCCTCAAATTCTGCAATAAAGAATTACTTGGTCACTTTATGTAACCTAATCCCTTAACGAGTACCTGACTTTAACTTTCCAAGCTAACAAAGATGGATAGTTTTTTGACTATATTTAAAAAAAAAATTATGCCTACGACTGTTAGACTGCTTAAGTTTTTCTATATTTGCATGCAGAAATTTGTTTTAAAGCCTTATTTTCTTAAGAGGAAAAAGCAGAAGGCTTTAGACAACATGGAGAAAACTTCAGCTGAGGTAAGGCTACTGCCCAACTTATTTTCTTACATCAGGAAGTCATGCAATGTTTTACCAAGTAGATCATAGGGAAAAGAGTAAGTGATAGTCATCTATCACCTTGAGCGGAGCCTGGTCTGGGATTGGTCCATTCTCCTCATCCTAGTCCTTTTACCTTTTTTTTTTTTTACCATTTTAGATTGGGATGGTGTCTTAATGGTTGTTTATATCTGCTATTTCAAGAGCATGATTGTACAGTTAAAGCTTTTTACTTCTGAACAAATTTCTGCATTTTCTCTAAATGATGAAATTTGCATTCCATGATTGGTTCCCTGCTTCCTCTTTGATAAACAAAATGTTAGGTTTGGGAAGCAAGGAAAGCGGCGGAGAGAGCTCAGAAGTTGCTGGAAAATGTAGCCAATCGGAAGAAACACAGACAACTAGAAGTGGGAGGCCTAGTTGTTACTGAAGCAAAGTATGGGAACCTTAAAAATGATGGTAGAAGTGAAGAATTAGGAGTAGACCCTGAATTAGCTTCACAAGTCATAGATGTTACCTTACCCCTAAATTTCCTGATCAGCGACTCAGGGCAGCTCAAGGTAAATTCTGCTTGGCTAAGCTTCTCATTTCCGGTCCTAATTTAGGAGAAAAAATGAAGTGCAAATCTTTTATTTGGATAGCTACATTTGGATGGATGCTTGGGACTCGATCTCCAGCGAGATTGGATAGGATTCCCATCCTTTAATGAATTCTTTGTTGTATACAGATAGGAAGAAAGGTGTAGCTCTTTTTCTGCTGTTAGCAGCGTTCCCAGCTACTTAAGCTGAACTGCGATTTTCTTTGAATTTCTCGATTTGCAGCTCCACGAGGGGGTAAGAAAGTCTGGTGTAATGGGTTTCTGCGATCCCTGCCCTGGGGTGCCAAAGCAACTTTATGTACAATATACTTATGGTGGCAGAAAATTTGAGGTATTACAAAGCTCTTGATTTTGAATTCTTCTGCTTTTCAATCTTTTTCCCCGAGTATTTGTGGGTTTGAAGATCTGTCTGATTACTCCTCCATGGAATGACACAGGCAACGGTGGATGATTGCGAGGAGTTGAGCATACCTCGAGAGGCACACAGGATTTGAAGTGATTCATAGCCCTTTTATACTGAAATAACACTCGGCTTGGGGCCATTTTTTGAAGCTTAGATTTAGGTTGGGCAGTTTTGTTTTTGATATTTTTCATTTCCCGTTCCCCGTTGGAGCAACCTGCTCGATCACTACATGTTGTGTTGTAGAGAGCAAAGAGGAAAAATCTGTTCCTTCTTTTTTCTCAATAATAGTCGCTGCCAGTGAGCAGTGGGTTAATTAATTTCTTTTTAAATTAGATAATATTCAGTATTAAAACAATTGACTAATTAATTTTATCATCACTTTTTTTGCACTCTAAATTTTATCAGTTAAAAAGGTCCCTTATTTTTGGCATATGGCGAAATAAATTGGTCCTGTCAAGGGACTCAACCATACTCTCTTGAATTAATGAGAGTATTAAGCATCTAAAAACTTTAGACTCTTTTTTTTTCAAAATAAATATTTAGTTTATAAATTCCTTGTGTAAATCTCATTTCAAGATTGGTATTTATGTATTTAAAATTTTAAAAATCCTCAAAATAGCAAATAAACATTTTTTCCCATTTTTATGTATAAAAAATGCATTAGCTGAAAAAAAGGAATTGCGCACCCAGTATTCAGTCTGACTATTTCGCTTTCGTCGAGTGGACATCTGCCCAATGAGCATGTGACACCTGGCATTTGATTTTGGTCCCCTACAGACGGCGGAACTGAGATGGCAAGGAGTCGAACTGCCCGAGGAAGTACCTTCATTTTAGGAGCTTCCCCGTAGGCAATAGGGTTGTCGGTGGGAGAAAATGGCGGGAGCTTCGTCGCCTTGCGTCTTCTGCCAAATCGCCCGCTCTACCACCTCGACTACTCTCTTACACTCTGTTCGTTTTCCTCGCCGAGCAGCTCTCCTCTCCCGATCTCTCTTCGATTTCGCTTTACATTCTCGTGTTCTCTGACCAACGAAAACGCTGACGGCGTTCAATGTTTCAAAGGGCCCAGCTCCTGATACATCTTTAGGTCTTGCAGGACGAGAAGGTGGTCGCGTTTCAAGACATTAATCCATCCGCGTTCAGGTTTTGGTTCATTAAGCGCCTATCTCTCTTACTTGGCCTTGAATCCTTCATGGCGTTAGTTTCTGCTTGTATTTTTCTCTTAAAAGGATAAATCTTACAAGGATTCCTGGGTCAATTGCCCATTATAGCGTCTTCAATTTCAGTTTCATATGTTTCATTGCGTTGAGAGAAGTTGCAATTCTTCGACTTGGCTGGCTCGAATGAGCGTTGACTTCTAACGACTGTTTCATGATAGCATTGTCTGCTCTGACATTTGCATTAGCTGGAAATTGAATTTCTCAGTACTTAGGCTCCTAAATGGATGATCATCGATATATTTGTGTTGGTTTTCTTCAGAGGCATGCTTCTTGTTTCTGTTCCCATAACTAAATTATGTGCTTGTGCTTCCAATCTAAAGCATGCCATTGACTCAACCACAAATCTCTTTTGTGAAACACATGCATTGAATACATTAGCCCGCATATGAAGGAAAAAGATTTCAGCTTGTAACTGTGCATGCTTGTGGCAACCTCGAAATTTGCATTTGCCTCCTGGTGTAGGCTTCAATAGCCTTGTCCATTGCTTGAACCATTTCTCCTTGCACAAGATCATTCTTAAGTGTGTGGCCCTTCTACAGGCATTACTTGGTTATTCCCGTGGATCATATTCCCACTGTCAGAGATCTTCAAAGAAGAGCTGAAGACTACTCCTTGGGTGAATGAATTTCTATTCAATATTTTTTTTGTCTGAATGATTTCACGATTTTTACTCATAGTTTCCTGGTTGTACCATGTTTTCTTTTTTATTTCCTCTCTTTTTGTCTGAATGATTTCACGATTTTTACTCATAGTTTCCTGGTTGTACCATGTTTTCTTTTTTTTATTTCCTTCTCCTTTGCTTCTGACCCTTTTTATCTTATATTTTGTGCAGTTAGTCATATGCTGAATGTGGGCCAAATGCTATTGAGTCAAGATGCACCTCAAACAGAATATAGGTAGTTCTCGATATTCTCAAATTGTTCGTGCTTGCTGTTGTGTTTTCTGGTATATCCACATGGATCTTGAGAAGCTATATATACTCTGTGTTTTCATTTGAGAGATTACGCGAATCAGAGTGAGCTGCAACCCTACTAATTGGAAGAAAGGTTATACTTGAGTAGAGTTCCCAGTTCTCTGTACCGGTGCCTTTTTGTCCATTAGAATTGTTATTCAGATTTACTTCCTTGACATGCGGTTATCATAAAATAATAGTCGGAACTTGAAATGGCAGTGGTAAAATAGTTGTGGGAGCTTTTCTTTGATTTTTCATGTAATGGTTGCAGATAGTCATGAAGGTTAGGTAGCTATATTCTTAAGGAATCTGTTTAGCCATAGCTACCAGAGTTTGATGCTGCTTAAGCATGCAATCATTCAAGTATTGATTGAGCGAACAAATCTAACTGAGTCTTGCTTGAATACTTTGGACATGAATTGAGGGACTGCATTCATGTAACAGTTGTAATGTCAGGCTACTATATTTTCCATCTCTTGGATATCTCTTTCAAATGTAGCTCTGCCATGGTTTCTGGTATCCATAAGTTTGTACTGAGAGATGATAGAAATATAAGTGACCTAGAAGTTTGCTATTTAATCTCTGGAAGCGTTTGAGCATAGACAAGGGCAAGCTCAATCCTGTTATGCCATTTAAACATTCTTGTTTCTGTCCATTCATCTTGACAAATTTGGCTTTTATGAGCCACCTATGGGTGGTGTTTGATCGTTTGCTTTCTGGTATCTGTAGTCTGTACTGGGCAATGATAGAAGTGAAATGTAGAAGAAAGATGCATGGCCCAGAAATTTGCTCTTTAACTCTTGGTGCATTTGAGAATAAACAGGAGCAAGCTTGGTGATATTTTGCCATTCTAATGGTCTTGTCCATCTACTCATCCTGACAGATTCGGATTTCATCGGCCACCTTTGAATAGTGTTGATCATTTGCATCTCCATTGCTTGGCCCTGCCATTCATCCCAAGGTGCCACTTTTTGTCACATTTCTATGGCTTGCTCTTTCTGTCTCTTGATAGAATTCAATGCCTGCTTATTTTTTCTGTGGTTAAGGTTGCCTGGTTTAACAGTTGAGGTGCTTGGACAGATGGAGAGAAATGAAATACACCCCACTGGGACCAGTTGGTTTCATTGAAGCAGAGAAGTTGTTGAGGAAATTGAAACCTGTAATTCCCGATTTGTAAGGTTAATTTCAACCTATTGTGATGTTTATATCTTATTGCCTTGTTCTTGCGGACCTGTTTCACGTTCGATCATTGCAAGTTTGGCACAAAAGTAACATGTAAGATAAGAATTCACTCATCTTTTTCTGCACAAGCTGAGGTGTACAGCTCATACAGCTGCGGCCCATGTATTTGTAGATACAATTATTTATGAAAAGCAACTACAGCACAAATAATCATGAACTTTCCTGCTTATTGCCTAGGGTCACATAGGAGTTGGGTTTTGGTCATTGTATAGGCTAGAAATTCATGTGATGCCGACAGGTATGTTAGCACAGAAGGATTTATCTATTTGAGTATAGATGTGCAGCGAGATCGTTATGATAGGCAAAATTAAAAGTAATGATGACTTCTTAGGAGAGTCTTCACTGTTGACGGTGCAATTGCTGTGATGAGTTGCTAAGACCACAGTCTACTAGATGCTCCTCTTGCATGCGACTGTCATTTCTACTGAAAAGCTTGAAGTTAAAGTCAGTAAAGCAGATTAGGTTTCTGCAGTAATTACAGTGCCAAAGTGATACGTCTTGGCAGTCGCTGACTAGCGAGCTATCCTCAGTGCATAAATGTGTTAAAAGAATCTCTATGGTAGACATTGAGTGATTTAGAGGTTAGCTAATCTTACAAGTTTTGGCCTCTCCGTGAGCTGGCAATGAAGAGCAGTGGATGAGCTGTGGCTTCCGCTATGCTCTATACTCTCTAATAGGGGATAGCAAGATTGGAGCAGTGGCGTTTCACCTCCACCAAAGTTTGATATTCGGGCTCGCCTCTTGCCATCTTGGTCTTTATGGGCACGATTTTGGGAAAATTACCTTGATGATTTTTTTGGAGCGTGTTGACCGTCAAGCTGGTCCGGATGCTCATCTTTGAAACTCGGTGCATCTTCCAGGACCTTCAACCTGGATGTGATCGATGCCGATGTGTGTTTATTCATCCATCTAGAAAATTTGGTTAGGAAGTAACTTTTCCTCTCCACACAGGCAAAGGATGTAGAATGAGGAGGCAGGAAAGAAATGCAGTGTCCTAATCAAAGAGCAAATGAAATTCTTTGATCAAGCGTTAAGCATCCAACTCTCCGATATGATTGGACGACCTGGTCCATCAACAGCTAACTTGACGGTGAGAGGGACAATTGGAAGATCAAATAACAACAGCAACCCAGGTAAGTACTTCAAGGTTTACTTATTCTGTAAGGCAAGATTTTCAAGGTACATTGAAATATTCGATCATTTTTGGAATGGATATCGGAAAATTCCAATCCATCGGTTTATTGAAAACAGTGTACAAAGGCAAGGCTCTGTGGCTATGCCCCCTCCCCAAAAAAAAGAAAAAAAAAAACAAAGCGGTTTTTGTCCAGGCGATTTAACATCTTTTTAGGTGTAAAATTTGTTTTAATGGAAAAAGAATTTCACACCAAAATTGGAAAATGAGCCGCCATTTGAAGGTATTTGTCTTGTTCATTTTCTACCTTTTTAATCAAGTACTCCATTTTCAACTTAATAACTCTAATGATGATAGGCTTAGACGTCGTAGACGTGCGAGGGTGGTGGATTGACGAAGACAAGCACAATTAAGGAAACAACGTCTAGATTGCCTTCCACTAATTTGCTAATAAGTTACATTGTCACTTTTTGAGAATTTGAAATTTTTTATATTAATATTTAAAAATTAATAATAAATCTCAAAGTGTGTAATATATTATCTATAAATTATTTGATTATTATTATTATGAGTACCATTAATATTAGGAAAAAAAAAGGGGGAAGAATGTCTATAGGACGTGGAAGGTGGGCCGGCCACTCGCCGGGGTTAAGAAATTGAACATGTACGATGAAAACACGAATAGTTTGAAGGTTATTTTTGGAATTATGAAAGTGAAACCAGAGAGAGAGAGAGAGAGAGAGAGAGAGAGGAGTTTGGTTCGGCTCTCTTTTTTTTTTTTTTTTATTTCTCATGTAGCGATTTCCATTTCTAGCATTCCCCATTTTTTGAGAGAATTTGAAACACTTCTAAAGATTAACTCACCGTCTCTCCTCCTCCCGATCTCTGTATCCAATTTTCCCATCCCGCAAAGGGAGAGAGGAGAAGGAAACTAAATCTGCTGCAGAAGATCTTCGGATCCTCTTCTCGTTTTGGCTCCGGAGGAGCCTTCTCTGATCAGTTTCAGCGATGGACACGGGCGGGCTGCTCGATATCGAGCCTCTCGAGCTGAAATTTCCGTGTAAGTTTTGCTCGCCTCCTTGCTCCGGATCTTCTTCTGGTCTCCTAGGGTTTGCGCTGTTGGATCGTTCCGGTTCTGATGATTGTTTCCTTTCTGCTTGGCGCTCTGTTTTGATCAGTCGAGCTGAGGAAGCAGATCTCGAGTTCTCTCCAGTTGTCGAATAAGACGGACAGCTATGTAGCTTTCAAGGTAGCATGCTTCCTTTTCTTTTTTTGTTTATTCCTAATTGGTCTATGAGTCCAAACACCTGTGTGTACGTGGATTTGGATTCCTTCGTATGCAACATTTTAGAAATGGTAAAATTCTTTCTGGAAAATAATTTGTTTTTCGGAGCAGAGGAAGCGACTTACTAATAGATTGTGTATAGCAGAAGATTAGATTAGATGTTTCAGATTTTCTCATGCTGATGATTCTTCTAGATTTAACGTGCTTTTTGTGGCCTGTTGAATGACTTACATAGTTGCCTTTTATTTATTGGTCGTCAGGTGAAAACAACCAATCCAAAAAAATATTGTGTCCGTCCAAACACTGGAGTCGTGTTACCTCGGTCAACTTGTGATGTTATAGGTATGTTGTATTATCAGTTGGTGAATTTCTTTATGCTGTTTCATGCTTTTGTGTGTTTAGATTTACGGGAGAGCAGCTTTTCCTGGTGTTCACTGGGTATGAATTTTAATCTGGGGCTACTGTTGTTTAGTCACCATGCAAGCCCAAAAGGAGGCTCCTCCGGACATGCAATGCAAGGACAAGTTTCTCCTGCAGAGCGTAAAAGCTAGTGATGGTGCAATTGCCAAGGAAATCACTGCAGAAATGGTACGTATGTTTGCTTTCTTTCATCAGCAAGTTCCGCTCGAGATTTTTCCTCTTAGATATTGATCGGGAATGATGCAGTTCAACAAGGAGGCAGGCAATGTTGTTGAGGAATGCAAGTTGAGAGTGGTATACGTTCCTCCACCTCAGCCTCCTTCTCCAGTGTCAGAAGGGTCAGAAGAAGGTTCTTCTCCAAGGGGATCTGTATCAGATAATGGCAATGCTAATGGTTCAGACGTAGCTTCAGTAAGTCCTTTGATAAAAATTAACTATTTGGCTATCAGATTGCTGAATCATCTCTTAGAATCAGCACTTTTATTTTTAACTTTTAATTTACTGACTATCTCATTCTCTTCCCCTGGCACTACAGGTTAGACCATTTATGGAAACTCATGATAAGTCCTCGCAGGTAAAATCTCTCTTCTGTTCATCTCCTGCCTGTACAATTTGTACTCCTTTTTTGTAATGATATTGCAAAATATGAACCTTCTCAATAAGGTCCACTATATTTTTCTTCGGCTGATGAGATTCACCATAAGTTCATCTTAAAATTTTCATGTTCCTTGATATAGAACTATTCTACAGTTCTAGACATTATCCTATTTTTTGCTTTGTCCATGATTTCTACTTTTGAATGGTTTTCTTGTTTTCCTTGTCCATTAACCTTTAGATTAGTCCCCTAAGTCTTTAAAGAGACTGCACATCTATTTCAACATCTAATATCACTTCACCAGCTCTTTGTCAAATTATTGTTCTTCCTGAATTTCTAAGAATCTTCCTCTGTTTGAATATGTTTGCTCCTCTTTATTCTTATTTCCTCAAATTTCCTCACTGCTATAATTAGTTTTGAGTTCTTTGATAGATTTCCATTGTAAATGACATGATGTTAAGTTGACTCTGTTGGCTTGATGGTGTACTCATTATTTAGTTAAACTTCCCAAAGTATTCAGACTACAAACCACAATCTCACACAACCTACCGCATCATTGCTTCTGCTAAATTCTCATTTTCTCATTATGACGATGAATCCAATTTCTCATTGGCAATTCTAGTAAATTATCTTTATCTGCTGGTTGATGTGATTTTTTTTTGTCGCTCTTTGTTGTCTGTGTTCCTGTTCCTCTCATTAAGATATAATTTTATCCTATCTGTGTCACCAATAGTTACTTGATCATTAAGGATTTCTTAGCAACCGTTTGAAGCAATAGATTGAAGAGCACGGCCATTTTTTTATGTTTTATTTTCTCCTTGATGTAATAGTGAAATAATCCATCTTAATGCCAACTGCCCTGAGGAGTAAATGTATTTGATAAAGTTATGATCTCTAATAAATTCCAGTAGAAATTGAATTTCAGTTCGCCTAGTCTAAATTGAAGTTTAGGATCTGAATTCAGAGTTTCCTGATTTGAAGTATTTGTTCATGAATTTTCACAATTTGGTCCCTAGTGAAGTAATGCGTTTTGTAGTTGGCTCTTTTCTTGATGTAATGAGAACTTAGAGTAAAGTATCTTGAGTCATTGATAGTTTATTGAGATGCAGGTATTTGATCTTGGAAAAACGTGTTCTTGAAACATGGGGAAAAAGGTCATTCATGATGATTAATTTTCCCATCTCTCACTCTATGAATTACCTCCGTGAATCTTGTCACCACAAATATGTATTTTGGATAGCCATATATTTAGCGGTCTCTGTTATTAATCGGAACTTGTTGATCTTATTGCAGGGAAATGCTCTTATTTCAAAGTTGACCAAGGAGAAGAATGCTGCAGTTCAACAAAATAACAAGCTTCGTCAGGAACTGGTGAGAAGTCCAGATGGAACTATCTTGCTATGTGTATTCTATCTGTTCAGTTATTTACCAGGCTCTGTCTTTTCTTTCTTTGTTATTCCCGGATCACATTTTGCAACTACTTGACTATTTTGGCGCTCAACCAAGCTAGTGACCGATTTGAGAGACTTTCATAATAGAGAAATCAACACCCCCCAAAACTACTCTTTGGAGCCTGTTATTTGATTGACAGAATTGGAATATGTTTTGTGCAGGAGCTGCTTCGCCAGCATGGCAACAAGAGCCGTGGAGGTGTCTCATTCATGCTTGTCATCTTTGTGGGATTGCTCGGCATAGTGCTGGGGTACCTCATCAAGAGGACATAACAGGCATGCAACCATTAAATCATCCTTTCTCCCCATCAGTTCTAATCCGTTTGCGATGGTAATGTGGAAACACAGGCGGCGGCAGGCAGGCGAGAGGAAACAGACTCATGAGCATGTTGGTGGGTGGTAGGAAAAACTTATCATACTGTGGAATATTAGCAAAGATGTGTTGCTTGCGGTAGACTCTTGCATTCTTTCTCCTCCGTTAACTTAAGAAATTGATCCTTACGACCCTTTCTTGTTGCTTGAACTTCTTCGAGATGGTTCTCATGTGTCATGACTATAGTAGACTGTCAACCAATTGACATTTTCTTCCGCTGTTGTATTGGGTTTCTGCCACGCATGTTTGACTACGTTGATTGAGATCGGGTTGTGTCCGATTGGAATTTGAGCCATTGCGCATAGCAATGGGAGGATTTGCTCTGGAGGATCAGACCTCAGATTTATATAGATCGTGTGAATCTTTCTACCTCATCATCGTTACGTCGATAATCCATCCACATGAACTTCAGCGGCAATTGGCATAAACGAAATGTACTTGAACTTTTTAAGCGCTCTTTTTTTAAAACAGAAAAAAATATAATGAGAAAACGACGTCGAATCTGACGGAAAACAGAAAACCACGAAGGCCAAGATAGGCTCTCTGAAGGATTCACTTTCACTACTACCACACGCCGATCACTCGTTAAAATACAAACAACTTGGTACAGCAGATTTGCTCGGTCCCTTCTGACCGACAAGGAACCTAAGCCAAGTCATTTACCTAACAGACCTGCCCATGATGCACTTATTCTCTCCGCGCATCACAGCGAGACCGAGAAGAGGTGGGGTTATCAAGGAGGATAATAATCCCTCTAACTCTGTATTGACATGCCAGGACTCAGGAAAGAGGATGTTATGTGTTAAGTTGACAGGACCTGGAGGGGAGAGGGAGACGGATGACAAATCTAGCAGGATCGAGCTGCCACTGAATCTATATGACATCGACCAGATCGAGGCTGAGATGAAAAAAAATGGGGTTTTCCCCAGAAATGAAAACAGAGATAGGAAGGGTGTTGTTTTCCATGTTCTAGTCCAGATTCCAGTTAAGGATTGCTTGCTTGTTGAAAGTGTAAGGCTTATCTCTGCAGTGTTGAATGTTTTGAGGTTGTAAGGAATTTGCCTCTTTGTCAAGCTCCACTATGAAATGAGTAGAGATCATTCGTGTCCTTCACCTTGGTCGAGCCCTGACCAAGTCCTGCTAATGAATATTCAGGTAAGATCTATTTGAATTCGTAAAAAGCCCTCTCTCACTTCCTCCTAGTTTCCGACCGCATCATCACTGCAACTAGGACCATACCTGTGGCTAGATTTTGGTTTCCCTGGAGCCTCAAATGTGTGCCCAGACAAGGGGCTAAAATCTGATCAGCCTTAAATGTCATGCTTCTCTATGGCACAATCCTCAGGCAAAGTTAAGCTATCTAATGGATGCTTCAAAGGCAATATGAGAAGTTTCCATGCTTACCCTTAATCCCGTATTGAATACTTAAAGGATCTTTTGCAAAAACATGACATCCTTTTCACAAATGATAGCGTTCTGAATGATAGAGTAGCAGGAGCTAAACGCTGCAGGATTTGAATCGTATTGAGTACTTGAACAAGCAGCAGCAAGAGAAAACACAAACGAGGCATGGAAACTGGACATTAGCAATTCAATGTATCTCGGATAATTCTCTATCGATTTCCCACAGATTTATTCTCTCATTTCTAATATTGACGACGACCATCGATCGGTATTCAATTTCCGAACAACAACCAATCCCAGAAAAATTCAGTGCATAAAAACTCAACGAAGAGTCTCAGTTCGAGGCAATAGTCTCTAACAGCAGTCAATTGCAATTCCGGAGCAGAAGCCTGTCCATAAAACGCATGAGGAGGGGAAGGAACCTGATTCTGTAGCGTTCCGCGCATTCAGTCGTCATCGTCATCTCTCCGCTTTGGCTTGCGATAATTCTCCTCGATGTGCTTGGCCACCAAGAGGCCCGTGTCGACGAGCTTCCTGACGTTGGGGACATTGTAGTTCTGAGCAACATACACGCCGAAGGCCGTCCCCACTAAGAACGAGAAGGTGCTCTTGATCAAGCTCATCGGCGCCGCCTCCAAACGAGCAGCAGCAGGAGGTCAGAGTTGGGAGGTCTTTCGAAGGTTTAAGGAAGCGCGAGAGAGAGAGAGAGAGTGAAGAAGCGCAGGTCAGAGGATTGACTCCGCATTTCTCCGCACGCTCTCGTAGTGATCAATTGACCTGGCTCCTTCCGCAAGAATCTGAAACGACATCGTTTAGCCGATTATTGCCGTGGGCCGCTGTAGAGAGGAAAGCCCCCTTATTCACAACGAGAAGGCATAAGACGAACACAAAGACACATATCCTGGCATTAAAGATCATCCCCGCACGAAAATACATTAATATTTTCAGGTCCATTGCCTCCTGCCCGTTTTAAGACGTTCTTTGGATCGTTGTTTCGACTCAATTTTCACGTTGTTCTCGAAAGTGGTTTTTCCATCATAACAATATCCGGGTAATGAAATTTGGACATGATGTGAAAGTATATCAATGTTCATAACTTGAGGTCTCGAGCCACTTGCTAATGGGCCTACCAGAACTGGTCACGTTTATCGCGGTGATCGGTTTCAAAGCTAGCTTGGGTTGACAGTCGACAACATCACAAGCCGGCATAAGGAGAATTCACTCCTGCTGCTTCGAAGGTAACAACACTGCTTCAAATGGATCCAGATGGATGGAAGCATGGTAAGACGTGGATCAAATCAATCTCGAGTTTATGCCCGCCTCTAAGGTGAAGAGCTTATGCAGAACTGTTCTAAGAATTGCTGTCCATTTGCTGATCCGACATGCGTGCTCACAAGGTTGAAGAAAACCCAGAAAGCTAGCAGTTAAAGGGCACTTGGTTCCAAGAACTTCTGATAGACATTCAAATATACCTCAGATCCCACCGTAGTAGAATCAGTTACTGCAGCTAACAATGAATGGCTTGACAAAGTTGATAAACTTGGAGGTCCTGATTCCCAGCTTCAGATCAACCTCCCCGCCACCAAGCCAGAAGTAGTCTGGACTAAGTTTCACGATAGCTTCATCTAAAATAACCTGAAACAATGAAATATCACAACTAGTCGTGAAAATCTTTACCTTTACAGATGAATAAATCAGGTAGCTATTGGATTTTAGACCTGACAAATAACATAACAGAAAACCCAAGAATGCACATGGTCAGATTTTCTGAACTATTTGTGGCACAGAGCCGCATCCAGTAGATGCAATAACAACGCATTCTTAACTTCCAATCGACATTTTTTCCCCCTCTCAAATGTGGCAGATAAGGTAATCAATAGAGGGGGACCACAGTTGCATTGCAAAAACCGTTTCTGGTGTCCTAAAAGTTTGTTGTAATGACTTAAACGAGATCTATTAGTTATGATGGTCCATAGTGCTTCAATATCATTGGCCTGCCAAACAGCTGGCAGAAAGTGCACAGGGACTTTGGAGATGAAGTGCAGCACAAAAATCAAGATGAAACACTAGGAACAGCATGTCTTTTCTCCAGCAGCTTCATAAGGGAAATTTGATTCATATTATGGCATGCTCAACAAATGTAAACATAAAGATAGATATAGACATAGAGAACAAAATCTAAAAGGCCGATATATTGGAAACTGGACAGGATGTTAAAGTAGCAATATCACAGAATTATCTAAGACAAACACATCATGTGTGTATGCCTTCAAATGTAGATAGCCGGATACATTTTCTGCGGTTCACTTATCCCAAAAGAAAAAAAAAAACAGCTCAATCATAATAGACAGGTATAATGTACATGGAAAGAGCATATATAAGCAATAAACACAGGAGGATGATGGCTACAAACATAAAAGAAAGGATAGTTGTAAGTCACATTCCAAAAGGAGCAGCAGCAAATTGAAGGGCAAAACATTGAAGAATAATGAATAGTCAGCACAGAGAGAGAGAGACAGAGAGTTTACCGGAATCTCAGTCTTCATTCCAAAACATGTAACTGCATTGTGCTCAAACCCAGTCAACATCTGTGACGTCTCCTCAGGGGCAAGCCTCACTACAGAGTCAAGGAACAGGAACAGCTTGAAACCCAGCCCCTAACTCAGGTCATTGACATGTGAATTCTTGTAGTATGTTGCAAAAATTCAAAGAAATACTTATCTTGTATGAACAAAATCTAAATAGGTATAATGTTAAATACATTTTAAGGCGAAAACATTTCTTAGATCTTGGCAGTCAGTAAAACAATAAATACCAAGCAGCAAAGCTTTCCCAGCAAGCTGGACCGAATTCAATAGTGAAATTTCACTCAGAAACAGGACACTAGAATTTGCACCTAGCATGTTGAACATCACTAATTAAACTAAATTTGCAGGAAATGTTGCTTGAAAGAAACATCCTTGTGAAGTTGCTGCAACTTTCATTTTGGTAGACTGAAAATTTTAGGTGTACTACAGTTAATTCTATCAGCACGGTAGTCATAACAAGCACTCTAGACACTATGCCCCCTATAACCAACTCGATTATTTAAACAATTGGTGTAAGATGTGCCAAATTATCTAAAGAAGCTTCATCTGCGATAAGATGGGCTTTGAAGTACAAAATAATTGTGTCTGATCATAAACACATTATAAATATAGTGGACTAGAGCAATTAACCATGAGGCACATGCAATGGGAAAGACTCAATTATGTTCTGGACATAAACAGCCAATAAGCTAACTAGCTCAAACAACTATTTTTATACAAGAACAAGAAGCTATTATGTACACACACACACGTGTCTGTTCCTTAGGAAATTACCATTCAGGTTTTCTCAACAAACGAAGAACTGTGACCCTCTGAATTCTAAATGGAATTTCATTTAACTTAATAAGCTTAATCCAAACATCCTGTAAATGGAAACACACATAGGAACAGGGAAAACAACTTACTGTTGAATTTCTTTTTTGGTATCTTGCCATTGTTCAACGAGTACAGGTAGTTCTTAAGAGCTTCAGCATTGAGTCGAGCAGTGTACTGCAGATGAGCAATCCCAATGTAACAGAGAAGACAGAGTCTTAGGTTTCAGTCGATTAAGGATAGGCTCAAAGAAGGTACCTGAACAACTACAACGTAATACTTTGAATTGTTACGATCACTACAATCAGTTATATTAGCTGGGGCTTGAGTATTAACCTGAGATAATACAAGAAAAGAAAGTCAGCTCAAAGATTAGATCGATATTATAGGCTGCTTAATGCCCTGAATATTCAACATTAAGCTAATGGACTCTTCTCATAGTAGAGTTACAAACGAAATATATTGATTAAATCCATCAAAACCGTGCATGATAAGATCCGCCTAATCATGAAACGCGGAAACATAATTAAGGGCCAAGTTGGGCAAGACAATGAGCTGCAATACCACGACCAGGAAATAAATATGCCCACCATGACGATGCTTTTACACAGGTGATCGATGGAATGCGCCCCGAGCAAGTCGCGTCGTTCTTCGAAAGTCCTGTCATAGTAATCGCTCGGCACTCTCTTGAAGCAGAAGTCATCGACTCCGTTACTCTTGAGAATGGCGAAGAGTCGAGCTTCGGTTTCCGAAACTTCAGCTGCCGGACAGCAGTTCGCGACGGGAGGGGAGGAGACGGACAGCGAAGAGGAGAGATTACCGGAGAGGTGAGACAGCTCGAGGCTCGCTATGCGTTCAAGGATCCGAACCTGAATCCGCTCCAGCTCCGCCAGTTCTTCCATTGCCGTCTGCCTCTCTCTCTCGCCGCCTTTCTCCGCAGTCGGCGATGTTCGTTGACGACCGGCGCAGGCGACTCCTACCCCGAGTTTGACTAACAATTGTCGTCTTTCCGTGTGGCAAACGATTACTGGCTCCTATTGGAATGGGCCGTTCTCTCGTTATGGGCCACGAAAGCCCATGTTTCCAAAACACATACAAAAGGCCGAGCCCATTTCAAGGCCCAATAATGTCATCGATTCCCATTAGTCGATGGCCTCTGTAAGCACCAGGCAGAATGAGATCGCCGCCGCCGACTATTAATGATTGTCGGCCACAGTTGATTGTCGTCAGTAACCTGTTTACACCCGGTCAGATTCAGTGGTTGCTCAATCCTATCCACTAGCCGCAGAAAAGCACAGCGAATTGCGAGTGATCATTTCTTCCCGACTTGCCTCGTTACCGTCTGCCGAAATTGCTTACAAGTGGGTGTGGGAGGTTGCCAGTTGGGAGGCCGACTGGTGGCTATTGTATATTCTTCAAAAGAGTGATCCCTAAATCTGCTCCGTGCTCTGAAATTCTGCTTGCTGTCTTCTTTTGTCACGTTACAGTTGAGGTTGAGAAGCATTTGTCCTCATCCTTTCATATTGAATAGATCCGTTCTTCAATTGAAATACGGCCTCTTCCTCGCTTCTTTCCGTTTCCAGATACCCAAAGTCTACCCATGTGACAAGTTGCGGGTTTAGCCTGGTGATGAGCCACAGGTTGATCTTGACGCCACTGCTCTTAAACCTGTTGTGATTTCATGTGAGAGCTACCCTTTTCACTCTCTATCTGGAGCTTCAAACTGTCGAAACTGATGACAATTTCAAGTCTTTCATATATGAAACCTTGCAAATAATTCTATGATAAAGTCGCTATGTGTGTGTGTTTTCTTGTCCAATTGTGCTTATTTATTTATTTATTTTTGGTAGGATCAATTGTGCTTATTTGCTGTATCCGTTAACTGGGAGATGCTTGGGCTATACATTAAACAATACCAAATCCATCTATCCTCTAGTTGTTTGCTAATGTACCTGTGCAAACAATATCGAATCACTAATGATACGATCCAGCTAAGCAGGGCAGACTATGTAAATGCTACTGCTGCTGCTTGTGAACATGCAGCCATCATCAGACGCCAGGTTCAAACTTGTCGGGCAGAGCTCAACTCGCATAAAAGCGGGTTCTAGGTGATTGCTTCTCTTTCATCTTTTGAAACATATATAGTGCAGAAAGTTCTTTCCTCTTGTGTCTTCTCGTAGATCCGATTTTTTTAACACAGAACTTCAAGTTACCCTCTTTTTCGTTTTTTTTCCACTCAGAAGCCTGAACTTTGTATTATATATGGAGAGGATTTTGTGGGCACCGATTGAGTAGCATTTTTGATACTTATCCTCTGCCCACATGGAATTATATCCCAACATGATCACAAACGATATAGCTTTGCTTGTAGGATAGCCCAATGACAGTTAACCATTGCAGAAAGCTCCAAAGTCTATAATCTTCAAGCCAGCTTGCTCTTGACATTTTAGCCCAATCAACTTGCCCTCATGCTTCCCTTTCCCACTTTTTTATGCAAAAAAAATCATCGATCGCCTATTATAAGACCCTCTGCCTGCTTTACTTCACTTCACCGCTCAAATTACTTCTGAATTTCCTCTGGTCAAGCACCCAATAAGAACCCGAGGGAAACCTAGCCTGCTTGAGCAATGGCTTCTAAGAGTTTAGCTGCAGTTGCTCTCTTGCTCGCCCTCAATCTCCTGTTCTTCTCCACGGTCAGCTCCACCTATGTCCCTTGTCCACCGCCCCCGAAGCACCACAAACACCACCCAAAGCTGCCACCAAAGATCCCGCCAAAGATCCCGCCAAAGCTCCCGCCAGTCGAGCCCTCTTGCCCTAGGGACACCCTTAAGTTGGGTGTTTGTGCGGACTTGTTGAATGGTTTAGTCCATCTTGTTGTGGGTTCCCCACCGGTAAAACCCTGCTGCAGCCTCATCGAGGGCTTGGCTGATCTCGAGGCTGCAGTCTGCCTCTGCACTGCCCTTAAGGCCAGCATTCTTGGGATTAACCTCAACATCCCGATCTCGCTCAGCCTGTTGCTGAATACTTGCGGGAAAAGTGTTCCTCCTGGGTTCCAGTGCGCTTAGGGCTTCCTAGTGATTCGTATCCCGGATCTGGCTCTATCTGTCACTTTCGATGTGTTATCTGTGCTATGTTCGTTGAAGGGCTCTAGGTGCCTCGCCTTGGTCCTCTCCGTCATAAATCGCGTACTGTTTTTCAATTGAATTTGTGATCATTGCAGAAATCAATAAAGATCGATTTCATCCGTGTGATAACTTTTATATCGTCAAGTAGCCAGGTTGAAGGTTGAAGGTTCAGGGTCGGGTTATCAAGTTCTTTTACATACGAAATCTCCTTGGTTGTGGTAATAATGATACATAACAACAAACTGTATAATGGATCGACTCATCATTAAATACCTCTAAGTTAATAAGGGATAAAATTATATTAATTATAAAATTCCTCTATTTATAATATTTAAGAATATCAATATTTAATTAAAATAAAACGTAACATATGAAGGATTTAAAATTTTGGTTTAAGGTGTCAAAATTTAATATAAGAGTATATTAAGGGAATGAAATTAAGATAGCTTGATAAAAAAAAAATTGTCAATTCAAGTAAAATTCCTGTAATATCTAATAAGTTTTCCTAAGTTTAAGAAAGGCAATCACCATCGATTCCCCACTAAATCCATCCTTGGAAAAACTCGTGCGTGGCTTTAAACCATGATCTAATTAATTATATTGCCGCAATAGCTGACGTCCTCAAAAATGGATCTTGGAGATGGCCTCGATCAATAATTAGCTGCCCATGTCAGTGACCATGTCCAACTAGTTGCACGTGACCGCGCCCTTTGGGGGACACTCACCCGGTCACCTTTTGGGGGCACTCACCCAGCCTTTCATCTGCAAGTGTCCACAATGTCCTGAGACATATTAATCAAAAGGTGAGTTGTCGCCACGCTATTTGGAATCTCACAGGTCATATTCCAGGAAACCCCTTCGTTGCTCGGTCGGCCATTCTGGATAAACTCCCCCACGAAGTGTAGGATGAAGAATTGGATGCATCTTCCATAGTTTTTATGTGACTTCTGTAGTGAAGAAGATGAATATGTTAGGGATAATATTTGACTATATTAGGAAATGGAATATTTGATATAATAATATAGTATGTGTTAGTTGATAACTTTAGTACTATGCACAACATACATTTACACTGCATGATCCGAGAGAAATTCAAGAGTACTTCGAGGCACGCAATTGGGGGAAGCAGCCTTTAGCGGCCAAGATTCTCATTGACGTTGTTCGTTGCAAGGTATCCACTTTGCCTAGATTAGAATGACGAATGGCAGATGGTTCCTTTGCTGTCCCGTTGAACTTAAGGTACCTCTTGTAAGTTAATGTAAATTTGATTGTTGCAAATGTGAATGGAATAGCTCATATATATATATATAATTGTAATGGAATTCCTATATATTTGTTATTATTTACAATTGAATCATATATGTTTCAAAATAATTTTTTTGATTCTATACGTTTTGTTCCGTAATATATTTGAATCCTAATTTTAATGGTTTGCTGACGTGATATTTAATGACCTCATGTTGCAGGACACGTCAATGGATTTTCACCACAATATCATACCACATAAGTAGAATATTACTAAATCAACACGTCATGCCAGCAATTTATCACATGTCACTACGTCACGTCATCAATTTATCAACGTGCCTTTATGCCATGTCAACAAATAATTGCCATATATATCAGCACAATGTTAGAATTAAGATTCATATATGTTATGTAACCAAATATATATGATTGAAAGAATCATATTGAAATATATAGAATTTAAGTTCAAAAGATGACTTTCACAGTAATTATATATGTAAACTATATTTACGGTCTTGAACTTGACGCCTCCCATCACCCCCGCATGATCAGCTGTTATATGCATTGAACAACAGTTTTAACATTTGGATGGGAGAATTAATATGTCAATTGTTGCTTCTGAAGAAGAGATTGTACGATATTCACCTTTGGGTGGATAGGAATGTCGAGAGAAACCCAGTTGTGGTTGGATCTGCGACTAAGTTTACCTCTGGTGGCCCCCAGACAGAACTCATTGTCCTGTGGGTCCTCGATTCCGGAAGCCATGTATGAGCGATCTGAGAAAAAAGTATATTCTCTTTCGAGCTATAAGTGATACATGTATACGTACCAGCACGTAGTCCAAGAACCTGTCACAGCCATGAAAATTTTCCACTGTGGAATCTGGAAAAAACGAAAAAACGAAAATCTACAGGACTTCTCATTGTGGCACCGAACGAGAGTCCATGCATGGAATGCAGTGAAAACGTTCACGGATTGAACATAGGAGTTGGTAAAAATGTCCCAAAAAGACTGTCCAAGCTCACCAGCTAGCCCAGAAGCCTCCTCTCTCTCTCTCTCTCTCTCGCCAACTTTTATTGGCCCTCTCAATCTCCAACTTGTCTTGTTTTGATGGAACTGGTGGTGTTGTTTTACGAAGAAAAGATGCCCCATTGTTTTTTCAAATCTCTCCATATGTGTGTCGTCGAAATTGGTTCACGGGTGTCCTATAGCAGCAGCTATAAAACCCTCGGGAATCGATCAAGTCTCTCGGTCATTAGCTTTCTCCTTGCAACCAGCCTAAGCGAAAATGGATTCCAAGAGTTCGGCAGTTCTCTTCATCCTCAATTTTCTCATGCTACTGTCACTTCCACCGATCTACGCCAGTGGCTACTGCGCACCACCACCATCACCTTACCAGGGCTCTAGTCCTACCACCCCACACCATCCGAGCCCCCCATCCATGAAGCACCCACCCCATCACGGAGGTGCTGGGAGAGGTGGCCATAAAGGCAGTGGAGCTGGCCATAAAGGTGGTGGAGGAGGAGGAGGAGGCAGTAGAGGTAGTGGTAGCAGCGGCAGCAGTAGAGGAGGAAGGCGGGGTGGAGGTGGAAGGTATACCGGTTATCCACCGTCCGTGCCAAAGCCGCCTGTTGTTCTTCCACCAATTACAATAATCCCACCAATCACAAACCCGCCCGGAGTATCAACACCAGTCGTGAACCCTCCGGACAGAGTGCCTCCAATGGCAAATCCTCCCAGAATCCTCACGCCACCTTCCTCGCCCTACCCTCCTTACACTGGCAGCCCTCCTGGAGGAGGCGGCGGTGGAGTCACCCCTTCCCCCATAATCCCAAGGACTTGCCCGATCGATGCCCTAAAGCTAGGGCTCTGCGTTGACATCTTGGGAGGGCTGATCCACGTCGGGCTCGGGAACCCGGTGGAGAATGTTTGCTGTCCCGTGCTGAAGGGGCTGCTCGAGCTGGAAGCGGCTATCTGCCTCTGCACGACCATAAGGCTTAAGCTCCTCAACCTTAGTATCTTCATCCCTCTGGCACTTCAAGTCCTATTAACATGTGGGATGACTCCTCCGCCTAGTTTTGTATGTCCTCTTCTCTAGTCATCATTAATTTAGCAGAGAAATTGAAATAGCTAATGATCTTTGTCTAGGGTTAGATGGCCAATTTATGCCCGGTTTTTTTGGTGTCTCCAATGTTATTGGATTGTCCCTTTCCTATATTGAAAATTGGGAAGATAACTTGAGGTTCCAGTCGATGTTTTCTCAGCTAGCCATCCTCACTTAGCTCCTATATATATATATATATATATATATTCTCAAGGAACTAATGAACGTTCAACATCTCTATGGTAATAATATTTACTCCAGTAAATGCTACCCTTTAATAGGTTTGTCCTTTATGCCCTCGGGGCATGTTGGGCATATTCAAATAAAATGGAATTGAAATCACCATTCCGATATCCATTTCATTAGATAAGCTTTTCACACTTCTCAATAAATCCATTCTATCTTTTGAGCACTGGATTGGGCATTCCAGCCAGCCATCCCCTTCATCCGTTGCCACTCTCCTTTTTTATTTCCTTTTTATTTTTAAAATTTTAAAATTTTGTTGTACTTTTGAATTTTAAAATAATACCAAGATAGAAAATGTAACTTATGTAATGATTGATGGTCAAATTTGTACAGAATAGTCCATAACAATAATATAATAAAATATTGTCAAAATATTCTAATCATAGTTTTTAAAACCGGACCGGGCCGGGAACCGGTGTAGGCATGGGTTCATGGGTTCATGGGTCGGACCGGGGGTTCAATGGGTTGAACCGCATGTTTAAAAAATAATATTAATAATATAATATTACTAATAAATTTACATAATATCATAATTTGAATATAATTTATAACAAAAATCATTAATATAACCATTAAATTAAACAAAAGTTTAATATAAAATGTAAATATAAGTTTAGTAAAATAAAATAGGTACATTACAATATGTTTTTGTTTTTGTTTTAATTTTAAGTCGGCCGGTTTTCTCATGGGTTCAATTGGGTTCACCGGTCGGACCGGGAACCGGCCGGTTCAATCGGATTTTTTCTCTTTTAATGTGTAATTGGGTTTTTTGAAGGAACCGGACCGGGTGAGTGGCCGGTTCCCGGTCGAACCGGTCGAACCGGCCGGCCCGGTCCGGTTTTTAAAACTATGATTCTAATAGGTATGATTTTAATTAAATAAATATGAAACTATTAAGTATATATTTGATAAAATAAGCTTTTATGTTCGATTTCATTTCATTTATATGGTTAAACCGATCTATAGATATGATAATCGTCATTTCATTCCATTCCATTTCCACTCCATTTTCTTTCCATTCATTTCTGCCAAACTTTATGTCAGGGAATGTGCGATAGCCAAATTATTAAAAATCACAAACGCCGTAATAGACTTTTTCTGTCATTATGAAGATTCGTGAGCCATTGAGGAAACAATTCATGAGCCAAATAACCTAGAAGAGTTGGGGAAAAAAAAAGAAAGAACTTACAAAATAAATTATCAGCGAGAATTGAATCCTTACCCCCACAAAATAAGGGATCTGCTCCTGATTTTCATCTCAGGATCAATCAAACTAATCAAGTAATTTCTCTTCTGCCGTGGCAATTGTTTGCTAGAATCAAAGTAAAAGAGTACAGTATATTCAAGGGGGGTTTGGTTAATTTCTAAAGTATAAAATTAAGAGAAAAATGAGATTTAATACAATGACATCGTTATTAACTTAACAATTAAGAGATTGTAAATTTAATTTTTTTCGCGCATGGGACTCAATGTATATTTTTATTCTTTCTTTTTCTCCTACATCTTTTTAGATTCATGAGTCTCATATATAACCGAAAAGAACAAAAGAATAAAAGCATAAAATTAATCATCACTACTGGAGGTACGTGCCAAAGATGGCTCACAAGAATGAGGTACATGAAGATCCACCGGGACCACTTTGCTTCATCTGCTTAGCTGCACAGGTGGCGGAAGGCAAGCTCTACGCATCACTCCCATGGGCGCCCCTCAGTCAACTCCGATCCTTTTCTCTTAGATATGTCTACTACTAGCTAGCGTAAGATTGATCCACGGATCGAGTGGTCTCCGTATCGAGAACTTTATGAAAGGTCAAAATACAACAACCAAATGACCCGGTTATGGTGGCTCGATCGTTTTATACATAATTACGCATTATATGTATGTTTTTCCTTTTTAAAAGTAAATTATGAATGTGCATTAGCTTTATATATAATGGGGGTGCTTCTGTCTTCTGGGGTCCCGAATCGATATGAACTATTCATAACCCTTCCTATTATTGGATGGAAAATCGACGAGTTCCGAAAGACGGAGTTGTGGAATTTTTCGTTAAATGGGAAATGGAAATAGCCATGGCATCTTTTGTCAATTTGCAACAATGAGGGTGATTGATGTGAGATGAAATGAAATTGGGCATAACCGGTTGAGTTAGCTTTCCACGTTGGAATCCATCATTCATGACCAAAAGGAGAAGGAACCATCTGTGCCGAAAGGAATCACGGGTTCACTGTTCAACCATCCGTGTAGCGGTCTATTCATCATCACCTACATCATGTTCATTAAGCAAACAGATCTTGTCGTTTTGTTTTGGCCCCTCTTTCCATGGCTGAGCCTTTAAAGATACTGCTTGAGATCGCAATAAAGACGGACACATCTCCGATGGACATCGGTGGATGAGCGAGGATAGGAGCTGAATGTTTGATCTCTATGTAAGTGCGAATCTTGATTCAGACAATCGTATTAACTACGAAAGTAAAGTTTCACTTTCTTTTGATAGTGAACTCATTCGTCAAAAGGAATTAACAAAAAAAGGGAAGAAAATAGTGAACTTAATAATTTTCATTCCATAAAACCCGACAAATATAAATGAAAACAAGATGTTTGCCGCTTACATGTCACACGCACAAATAGGATAGAAACAACATGTCTCAGTCGAGATCCATGCCATGCCCAAATTGAAACACCAAACAAGCAAAAGGGGGGCAGAAAAGCTACACAATGATTACCAGAAGTAAAATGCGAATAGAAGATACATGCATGCTAATTAGATTGTAATACTTAGGCGCATTTGAAGCCCTTCGGGACCTTCTTCTCGCAGACGTTAAGGAGCAAGCTGAGGGAGACCGGGACGTTCAAGTGGATCCCAAGAATGTTGGCCTTGATGGCGGTGCAGAGGCAGACTGCGGCCTCGAGATCGGCCAGTCCCTGGATGAGAGAGCAGCAGGGCATCTTAGGTGGGGTCCCGACGGTGACGTTGAGGAGGCCGCCCAGAAGATCAGCGCAGACACCCAACTTGAGGGCATCCCTCGGGCACTTGCCAGAAGGTGATGGCCTCGGCGTTGGCTTCGGCTTCGGCTTCGGCTTTGGGCTTGGGCACGTTCCACAAGCACTGGTGAGGGTGAAGAAGAGGATGTTGAGGGTGAGGAAGAGGGCTAGTGCTCTGGCCTTTGAAGCCATCTCTTTCTAATATCTTGCAGCTGACTCGCTACTAACTAATGCTCGTGTATTTAGATGGCTCCAAATTGGGATGGGAAGAACGGAAGGGAGGGCTAGGGTTTTTATATGGGAGGGGAAGGCAACTATTTGAGGTTGATGCTAACGTTTAATAGTTGTTTAGTAGTGTGGGGATTTGTTGATATTCCAGAAATTCCATGTTCCCATGTGTGATCTTGTGGACTGTTAGCTGGCAGGAAAATGCTTATTAATTTCTGGAAATATTTGGAGGCTTCTGTGAACAAGTGATGAATGAGCTAATAAATCCGCTGATTGCACGTTGATCGGGAAACAGTCGATCGTGAACTGCAAGTTTACATTATGAAAACTAATAATGACCAACTTCAACTGACCTTAGGCGGGTTGCCTGGACTAGCTGTGGAGGGATTATGCTGGATTTTATAGCAAGGGATCCGTGATGATTAATTAATCCACAAGGGAAATTAAACAAGATTCAGGGCAAGTATTTCTCTAACACCGTTTTTGCCTTGCATGCATCGATCACATAGATGGTCGAAATAGAGCTAATAAAATTTCTTTAACGATCGAGAAAGAGGGCTCGGCGTGGCCTGGGATGTAAAAATTCAAGATCCAATCTCCTCTTATGATATTTATATATTATGATTGAAAATTTGATTTGATGATGCATAATCATGTCGAAGTATCCTCCCAATTGGTTTTTTTTTTTTTTTTTGCACCCAACGATGTGAAAACGATGGATGCCGTTCAGACGACAAAGTTGAAAACCCGTACCGTATGCTCTTGCAAAATCAGCCACTTGGGACAGTTGACATACGCCTGTAGATCTTGGAATATTGTGCTTCATTGCAAAGATTAATTCCTTATGCATATTCCTTTAGTAAGGTCAGTCAAGGGTCGAATTCAGCTTGTACAGGTAACAATGATTTTTCTCTTCAATTTTCTGCTGGATTTTAAGCTCTAATTAACCTTGCACAGGACAGATCTGATTGGTGTAATACTACTTAAGCAGATGCGCGTTGATTCTTGGGCCACTAGTATAAAAGAAAGGACAGCCACCCATATTTATTCTTCGAGTAATTACTAATTTGGAATCTGTATTGGTGAGTTTTACCGGAAAAAAAATTTAAAAGAGTTTGATATAATAATAATAATATCACTTTTAATTTAATAATTAAGAAATCGTAAATTCAATTTATCTATTCTCATATAATTTTTTAAATATATGAACTTTCTATCTAATAGGAAAAAAATAAAAAAATTATAATGAAAAGGAATTTCATTAAGATGTACTGGAATTTGGTTTACTTCAATTTTTTATTATTTAGTTATATGATTTTTTTTTCGTATTTTGGTGGACAGCTTCGGTTGTCTGTGAGCCCCATAAGGAAGGATTTCTCTGGATCGATAATGTCAATCACAGAATGTGAGAAGGTGGGAAGTGGTGCAGTGGGACAATGCGGTTGCTGGATAGATGGATCACGAGCACTCCCAAGAACACAGCCATGGACCCGACCAACAATTCCTTTATAAATTAATTATTCAGAAATGAATGGATCAATCAATCAATCAGTCCCAAAAAGAAAATCCCCCGCGTCAAACTATGTGCGGAGAGATTTCCACGCGCACAATTCACTTCCCACGAGTTCAAACCCCGTGAGTCTGATGTCATCGTGTTCCTGGATTCGATCCGGAGATTAAGGTCGTCTATCTATACTGCAATTTTCTCCTACTGCAATTTTTAGTGTACCAAACAGTCCGAATAACACCCCCAACAGTGACGGTCATCTAACAGCGCAATTTATCCTAAAGATTTTCTTGAGATCCGACATTGATTACCGATTCTTCGCCGCGTGTTATTCCTTTTCGTTTTCTGTGCATATATATATATATATATATATTTCCTCTATATACTCACCGAGCTTCTAAAAAGACTGTGGAAAACCCTGTGTAAATTCCCCCACATGACCTCGGAGATGAATCGGTTCAGCCCCGATACAGACATGGCTGAATAGGCTCACCAAAATACACTGTCAAAATTGACAACGTGGGCCAGTGGTCCTGTTTTGTCCGAGCTGCAGTGCAACCCAGACTGCTGGCTAAAGATTCTCTTAAGGTTTTGGTATTTTTAAGGTGCTCCAGGACTCCAAGTACTTCACTAGACCTTAATGTTTATACAATATATGGATATACCTATCTCTTTTTCACCAAATAGCGATCGAACCTAGCTAAACTCTCCTCTGAGGTTGGTCAGTTTTTTTTTTTTAATTTTTTTTAGTATGAGCGGTTTCAATCAGTTTGTTTGCTCGACTAAAGTCTACATTCCAATTCACATCAGAGCAAACAATCTCGGTCGAGCCAGCATTAGACTAGCTAGGTTAAAAAGTGCATGCAATAGCCCGGATTGATTAGTTGTCGGCAAAATATGGCTCTCAATAAACCATCAACTAATTAAGTTAGACCAAGCTCCGAGTGCAATCGTAACAAAGCAAAATTAAGGCACGGCTGAGAAGGGGATTTGCTGCGTATGGACATATTCACCATTGTTGGATTTCGAATCCAGCATCCCATCTTTTCCCACGGGGGTCTCTTTATACTAGCCCCCATGAACTCCTTGCCGGAGCTCGCTGCCCCAAGACCTGCAGAAAGGGGAGATCAGGAGAAACATCGGGCAAAGATACATACCGCGCCGCGGTATCGTTCATGCCTGTGTGCATCTCTCAGTGCTGCTGTTTCTGATGTATGTACTCGTCGGTTATACAAAAGCTGAGCCGATGACTGCTCCTCTGATTAATGCATCATTAACTGCTGATTGGGATATCATACGTTAATTAGGTCATTAACAGTGATAGATTTTGCTTAGATGATCTGCGCTTGAACCAGTGGAAAGATGGGTCCTTTTACCTAGTATCCGGCCTCAATATTTCAAATCTTGAGTGCTAAATTAGAGACAACGAGGTGTACTTTTCACCAATATGTCTATTACCCAGCATAATCAGCCTAGAAATTTGATCCAAAGGAAATGAGAGGGGAGGGAGTCGAAAAGAAAATTAAAGGTACATGTCGATGGGACCCAATAACATAGTTTAATGTCAATGAAAGGACAAAGTTGGTGGAACATTATGTCCTTTTTTAATACAGGAAGCCACCGATAGGAATAACAAATAGTTACTAGAGGGGGCCCTCCGAGGAACATTTGGAGTTTTGTATTCTCTTTGCTTCGGTGGTAAAATCGAGGACAGAGTAGAAATTATTCGACGAAAATGAAAATGTGATGCAATTTGAGGAGGGTTCACGGGAGCCCTTAGCATTTCATGATTGGTCAATCTCGTGAGTCGTGACTCTCAAGTATTATCATTCGAAACATGACAAAATTTTGTCCTGTCCTGCACATATGTCGGTGATTTAATTTATTTTCCCACTTTTTTCACCTTGGAAAGCATCATTTTGCTCCCAAATTAAGCTACGTGCCACATTGCTCAGGTGGCCTCTAGGACTGCCATTGCTACTGTGGACGGCATTACTAGCTAGGGACTTGCTCAGTCTAAGACATGGATTTGGACTTCTTGTTCCAGAAAATTTACAAAATTATATACGTTTTAAGTGTTTTTATCTATTTTTTTATTGAAATCATATTCTTATTTTGTCGTGTTGGATGTCTTTTGAATGTATCGTATGGGTAATATTTTTTTCCCCTAGATTTGCAACAAGAGAATTAATACTGAAAAATAGGCACTCCAATGAATGACAATGACTAAGTAAGAGAATTAAGCGGGTTGAATACATCTCAATTGCTGATCTGTTACATGTTTTTCTTATTTAACTTCATCTCACGAAGCCTAAAAAAAAATTCTATTAGGAGAAACAGATTTATTGCATTTGATATTAATATCTATATGAGATAAACGAATTCTGGATTTGATATAAATGGGACTTAATTAATGAGTGTCTTTATTGCTATCTTCTTTTTATACACTCTTGATGAGTCTATGCATCTCTTATATAGAGGTATGTAACAGATCAGAAAATTAGACATCATATTAGCCTAAGTTCAATTAAGTACAATATGTTGCGTACGGTACATTGTGTACTTTAGTAGTCATACAGGTCTTGATCGCTAGGGCATAGGTAATAATTTAATCACATTTCACTTGCTTTGAAGCAAGCTAGCGTTTGTATAAAAACGCATTTACCCACAAACAGGAACACTCTCGGACACAACAAAACCCCAGTAACTGCATCCTCAGTGAGTGTCCCATAGTGTCGAGAGGATGAGCTCTGCAAGATCATCGTCCCCCTCGAAGACCACTATCTTCCTCTCCATCAACCTCCTCCTGTTTGCCCTAGCAAGTGGCTGCAACACTTGCGTCCAGCCGAAACCGGTACCGAACCCATTCGGAAACCCTTCTTTGCATCCTTTTTCCAAAAAAAGCTGCCCAAGGGATGCCCTCAAGCTAGGGGTGTGCGCTAAGATCCTCAACGGTCCTGTGAACGCCGTGATCGGGACCCCACCTGACACCCCGTGCTGCTCTCTCCTCGGAGGCCTTGTCGATCTCGAAGCTGCCCTATGCCTGTGCACCGCCATTAAAGCCAACATCCTCGGGATCAACCTTAACATTCCAGTCTCGCTCAGTTTGCTCGTGAACACTTGCGGGAAGAAGCTGCCTTCGGACTTCCAATGTGCCTGAGCTAGCCAGCGGCTCGCTATTCAACCAATAAACACCGCGCGGCATGTCTTGAACCAGGAAACCTTCGGTCTATCTTTCACTTCTTTCGGCGTTCAATTTCTTTCCTTCTAATTACTCGGGTTCGATCGAGTGGCAGTTTTACGCGTAGATGGTCTTTTCCCGAGCCAGTTTGCGGATAACTTAGAGATAAAACATGTACTTGTGTTAGAAGTGTATGTTTGTGTGCTGTGTGGCCTCTCTTAGTGTTAGCTAGGTTCAGTTTGCTGTTCCATATTATATTAGACCATAAAATTTGTAATCTGATTCCAAATATGAAATATTAATTTGCATTCAGTCCGGTGGTTTTGCATTTGTTTTTTCTTTTTCACTTTAATCCGACTTCAGAAATTTTTTTATTTGGTATTTTCCTTTTTTATTTTCAGAAATTTTGGCACCAGAACGGTCTATTTCCCGGGCTCATTTTAGGATTCGCAGTCCAGAAAGACGAATTTGAATTTATCCAATTAGAAGCAAGCCTCACGTAGTAAGCACAAATTCAACTTGGGCCGGATGGCGGGGGCAGCAATACTCTCACTGGGAGGAAGGTCCGGTATGTCCCCCGTCGCACAACATCGGGTGAGCCGGTGCGAACTCTCGGGTCGGGACTCAGCCCATCATCCCTGCGGTGGAGGAGCCATTGGCCTCCATTAGAGAGAGCTTGGTGGTCCATCCTCTACGAGAAATATCCAACATAAAGGAGAGTGGACCTTTTCCTTGATGCCAAACCCTGCGAACCCACCCAGGAAACACTTTCATAAAAGCCCTACTTAATTAGAGATAGGCCCAAAGAAACATTAAGGTCTCCGAACAAAATTGAATTTATATTCTGACCTCGACCTGGCTCGATGAGTACCTATCATTGATTCATTGTCTCTTATCTTCTGGGCCCCTTGTCCTTCGTTGCAGGTTCAAAGACAAAAAGGAAAAAGGATGTAATGTCACTATGATATGTTTTTTGACAGGATGAAACAGCTAGCTAGATGTAAAACGTAACGTCAGAAACTACATAACTGTGGTAATCATCTCCATGAGATTCACGAAAAGCGGTCCAATTATGCAAGATATCCTTACCAATATTTATGTGTATAAACATATGCATACGAAAGTTTAAATTCTTGATCTGTTATCCAGATGTCAGCTGGTATATAACTACCACTGCAAATTGATTCAACAATCAATCCTGTCCACTGATTGTTCGAGACGAGGCGGCTGTCTCCCATATTCACCGACTCGTGTAGACAATTATGTCACCATTGGCCCTTTGTGTTCTTCGGCTCTGTTTATATCCGTAGACACAAACATACATTCATACCTTCTGATTACTAAAAAAAGACTACACAGCTTGTTGACTTCATTTTCATGAACAAGCTCGACTGGTGTATATGTCCGACAGTGTATATGAATGGCTATTGATTGGTTACATGTCGAGGCATGAGGGCCAAATGGATGTCTTCACGACCCTTCGGACAAATTAAAATCGTCCGTCATTGCAAGTCTATCGAGATAATATATGTCTCCTTTATCCAACTCACGTGGCCTATGAATCTCTACCACTGTCTTCCATCCATTATGAAGAATGTATTATACCGATCGAAGACTATGCTAGTAATCAATAATTATTCCATTATTATTCGCATAATATGGTGTATATATCCGACAGTGTATATGTTACATATATATATATATATAACACATGTTGGAATGACCCTGGTCGTGTGGCACCATCATTCGTCCACTCGTCGAGTAATTTATGGCGGGACTGCCCATTCGAAGTCCCCAAGGAATACGTACCCGGATTGATTTAGATACTATAATATTTTGTACCCACTATAGGGTTAATTAATTACCGTTTTATAATTCCTTTTTTTTTTCGATTCCTCTGTAATAAATGTATGATTCTCATCGTCCACACGTAACACACAAGTATGTATGTGTATATATATATATATATATATATGTGTGTGTGTGTGTGTGTGAAATTTTGAGATAATAAAAAATGTTAATTTATTAGTAAAATTTCTCGAAATCCTGTATTAAAACCTTTAATCCTCTATAATAACCGGGAAAGGGTTCTCTTGTGAGAGGGAGGTCATAATCGAACCGACCTCGAATTAAAATTTTTCTTCAGCCCCCATGGGGAGGCCAGGAGCTGCTCCCCGAGTTTCACTACCCTCTCTTCAAGCCTTCTATTCACGCCCAAGCTTCACCACACATTCCTCTTTCGTTGCCACCAAATGGCTCGTCCTGTAACACGTGGCGAAACCCCACAAGATGCCTGGGAGTACAAGGGCTGCCCGGCCGAGAGGTTGAAAACCGGTGGATGGACCGGTGCCGCCATGATCTTAGGTCTCACATCTGTGTCACGAGTTATCTAAATCTCTTGAGTAAAGAGTATGATTAAATTTGCTTGCCTTAAATGTTTTCTGTGTTGCTGTACTCTCGAGGCGAGGAGGCGTGCGAGAGATTGGCGCCACACTAGCTAGGAACATGGCCTTCAATGTGGTCACTTACTTGACGGGCACTATGCACCTGGGAAATCCTGCCTCGGCGAACACCGTCATGAACTTCCTTGGGACTTCGTTCACGCCTTGCCTGCTCGTAGGTTTCTGAGCTCATATGTTTCTCGGCAAGTCCGAGTCTCTCCCCTAGTAGCTCGGAGCTGCCATCGTGAGAATAAAACTAGTGTCGTACATTTATGTCTGATTTTCTGAACGATTTCCCTTTGGTTCTTTCAACAGGTACCGTACGATTGCAATCTTCACGACGTTTCAGGCATTCGTAAGTAGTAAAGTTAGATATCACGATTCTTCGTTCGGACCAATAGCTTCTTGAGACTTGGATATGAATGTAGTTTCTCATGGTTCCATTTGTGGGGTTGCCACCTTGCCCATCTCAACCATTATCCGGGGACTCCACCCACCAAAAATCCTTACTCCTTTTTTTTTTTGTAATAAATGCTCCCTTCACCCATCCACAAAACTTCCATATACAGTTAATTGACTCTCATGAAATCTGATCTACAGATATCAAGAAGCTACTAATTGTAAGGTCATGTCTACATACCCACACGTGTGCCGAGTTGCCATCAATATCCAAACCAGAAATGGAGGCCACATGAATATATATATATATTTTGACGACCCTTTTGGGGTACATAATTTAGTCTTTGATTTATTTTTTTTCCTTTGATGCAAACATATAAAATATTTGGCTGTGTATGTGTATTAAATATGTATATATATATGTATGTGTAGCCTTTACCCTGCTCACGTTGAATTCCAATCCCCATCACTCTCTCCGCTCCATTATAGAGAGTCCCTTTTGACTGGGGAAGACCATACCTGTCATCTATAACTTATTTCATTATTTGCATAATAAGAATATTCAATATCTTATATTAGGTACATATGTGTATATACCGCATAGAGGCTTGTTGGCACGTATCTAGTCGTGTAGCATTATTCATCCACTTGTCAAGAAAATCTCTCGTCGGAGTCGGCACTTGGAAGTCCCCAAAAGGGGGCCAGATTCTTTTTAGATACTGTATATCCCATGCCCCGCCTAGGCTGATTATCCACACTTTATATATTCTTTTTGTTTGACCTATTTCGTGGATGCCTCATGGATGAGGACGATAGAAAACAAAATCTATCTCTTTCTTTTCTTGCCCATTAATCTATCTATGAGTTTTCAATATTTATAATCAATCATGAATATATCATATGAATAGAACAATTAGCGTTAAATAAATACTAACATCATCTAAGAACCCAGTATCCCGCAAATCCAAAAGATACAGTCTTAGCACAAGTGTGAGTAGAGATTTGAGCATGAATGTTAGATTCATCAAATCATATGAAAAATCAATTTTGGATGGTTGGATCACTATATGGCAATTGATGAGTTAACGTTTATCTGTAGCACAATTATTTATGTGTACATATGCAGGCGAAGATAATGAATCTTCATCGTACAAAAACTAATTAGTCAAAATTCGAGACAACGATAAATGCTATCCGACCGTGAGGATTTTTAGACTCTTATTTTATATTCTATTCACCCATTATAGATAGGAGTGAAGATGTCCATTATGAGGAGAAGATTACTGTGGAGGAACTAAAAATTTGACTATTTTTTCACATTAAGTTTTAAAACTTTGATTTTGACTTGATTAGCCCTAAAACTTTAATTACACAACTCATTTAATAACAACAATTTTACTCGATAAGTCATGTAAATCTTAAATACAACGGATCATTAAACAGAAGATAAATATGTTAAATTTTACTGGCATATGTGTTTTATGTGGCGGTATCAATATGACATATTAATGATATGTCAGATTAATTTTACATCAAAGTTATAATGATGCAACAATGCAACTTCATATTAAATCACCACATCTACATACCATGTCAATAAAAAAAATGACACATTTATTTACTATTTAACAAACCGATGTTGTATTTAGAACTTGTAGAAGGTAAACACCTGAGTAACTAAATAAGTCTAAATTAAAATTTCAAAACTTCATTTAAAAAAGTAAAAATTTAGAAATTCCATCATAATTCATCCTTTTAAAAGCGAAAGGGGTTGGTCTTTGAAGTGGGTAAATTTTTTGTGTGAGGATTTTTTTTTCTCTCGTGATGGAATCTGTACCCAATCATTCTTGTTTTCACTCTAGGTTCCATGAGAATTATAAACCCTATGACGAGACATGCATGTCTAGCTATATTAATAGGTACAGCCACCGGTCACCAGTATGTCGACGAATAATATACATAGGGGTGGGAGTGGGTGGCCAGATTTTCACGGTTCAGTGAACCCGATACCCCCATCTCTCTTAGTAACTTCCAAAAGAAGGGGAGCAAAAAGTCCCTAGGACACTGTATTTTAACTTTAACTAGGCAAGTGGGTGAATTAATGTATGGGATGGATGGACATCCAGCAGCTTGTAGGTAAGAAATGGATTGAGATATTCTAGACAAGCTCTCGTGATCAACGCAATCTGCACTAGATTGATCTGACGCAGAAGGATTTTCTCACCCGTGTCCCGACCCTTATGCCCCAATGGCCAAAATAAAAAATAAAAGGAAAAAATAGTTTTAAGAGTAATCAAAACTCGGAAAGTATAATTAATGTAGTGATATTATCTTCAATTTGGTATGTAAAACTACTTATTAACCCTGTCATGAGCAATTTTTTTTATGTATTATCTTCAATGTCGTTTCGTCAAAGGTTCTTGAAGACAAACTCTTGGGTCACGGATGCTATAGAGACCATCATCAATCATTTTGATTCGTCCTTCCTCCGTGTGGTAATTTATTTATTTATTTTATGGATAATGATGGTAATTAATTTGTTTGAATATATATATATATATATATATCAATTCATTTTCCTTTCATACATAATATTTGTATATCTATATATGATATGACATTACACCTTCAAGTTGCTGAAAAAGAACTTCACATGACTATTTTCATCAATTTGCAATTTGCCCCATGCAGGGTCTTATTTTTTGATCGGGAGGCGTCGACTATCGTGAATGATCGATCTACGTAAGAGAATATACGGGTTGGCGTAGTGGGTTTAGTGACTGCGTATTGATTAATTGAATTTGAAGACCAAGATTGGGATGTGGGATTCCATCGTACAAAATTCAGTGAACCAACTTACGTGTCTATATATATATATATATTCTCTCGTGGACATCTGCCGTAATCCATTCAACGAGCGCATCCGGGCGTCCCGAGACAAAGGTAAAGGGAAGTATTGCTCGGACGTGTCCCCAGCGAAATTTCGAGGAATCTCAACTTATGCCCATTTGGCTACTACCACTGCACTCATCTCCATGATATGTGTTTGGGGAATATCAACTCTGGTTGATCCCTTAGGTTGGGTTCCGTTTTTTTACTGGAAAGAGAGCTTGTCTATGAGTGTGTGTGTATATATATATATATAAATATGTTATATGTGAAGGTAATGCGAGACACATCACCGTCCAATTGTACTTTGACAACCTTTATCTTAATTCGACGCATTATCGGTTGAAATCAATTATCTATATCTTATAAATTAAAAAAATACATAATTATTTATATATATTTAAATTAAAGATATACATCTTGATATAATATCAATATTTCAAATATCTATTGACCAAAATCTATGGATAACATCAAGTTGATAATTCTTGCTTGAATTCATAGATAATATTCAAGGAAAAAAAATAGAATTACATAGATAGATAATATAGTGATCTCTCTTTCTTTTTCCTTTTTTTTTAAAATATTAGCCGTGTTTAACATCATAATAATTAACAAATTCACCCGATAATGTATTTTATAACTTGAGATTCACCATTAATCCCTAGTTATTGACATTTCTCCTTCTAATTAATGTTTATGGATGACTTGGGAAGATAAACAAATCTCAATTTCTCTCTTTCTTTGGATTTTAATCTTTTCGCTAGAGCCATCGTGGTAGTGTATGTCTTTTCATTGACTTAAATCCTTCAAGGGTGCTTCCAGGCAGGAGCAACTCCATGACTGCAAATGCTACCGATTAATCATTAAGACAACCACATAGAACAGACATAGAATAGTTCGAGATGTTTTCAGCACGCGTAGATCCACTTTTTCTTCGTCCCGGCAAGAACTCAATTCTTGCTATTAATAAATTAATTAATGGGTGACTGTAAACTTCATACCCAAAAAAAAAAAAGTATGATTGAACATGTGTCACCAAGTCGAGAAGGATAAAAGAAAATGGAAAAAGAAGAGGAAAACATCTCCTGTAATTGTCGTGAAGCCCCTCTTTGGAGAACCTGACTCTATAGCACAAGTGCCACGTGCAAAGTTCGTGTCAATTATTTCGTCTGGCAGGACGAACATATGGGTAGGTGGTCTCGGTGCTATCATGGAGGAGCTAGCTGGTAACGTGTAAAGGGCAATATGGCTCGATGCCATACATACATAAAATATGAATTACATTTACATTTACTTGTAAATGAGCATCTTATTCCAAATGTTCGAGATAATTTATGTGGCATAACCCCTAAATTTGGTCCACGAACGCATCATGATCACGCGCGAGAGTACTTCCTTCGAGTCCTAAAGTTGATGACTTTTTGTATCAAGTTCCAAAAGTCTGATGCATTTTACCATCATATTATGCAAGTTTGATTTGGACTCATTTGATTTTATATATTTTAGACAATAATTTATATAAATCTCATAACTGTTCGAACATGACCGAATTAAATCGCACTTATTTGGTACATTTTACTCTGTGATGGACATGCCTGTATGATGAATTAATATGATACGAAGATGAATAAGTGAAATTGGTCCTATGTTACAATAATAATTAATAATATATCACGAATATACCATGCTGAATTACCACATCGTATGTCTACTCTACATAAGCAAGATTCAACAATAGGAACGTCTATTTATTGGTCCAATGATATTTAGAACTCAAAAGTGTTGCACTATAAAAGTTGTTGGATAAATTAAATTTAAGTTTGTAGTATTTGATCCCAAAAAATTGTAAACTTTTTATATATTTTTTCAGTAATTTTCTTATAAATTATATATATACTAGAATACCTCTTAGTTAATTTAGAGTAACAGAGAATCCATATACTAATTGCTAATATTTAATTGATTATAGTTTCACACTAATAATCATAAACCCTAATTTATTTTCATTCTAAGAATAAAAAAAACACTAGTAATTTGAGAAAAAAATACATTAGAAATATTATAATTCATTTATTTATTTTTATAAGTGAGTTCTAAAAATTTTAAAATATTCTATTAGAACATATTATGTCGACGAGGCGTGACACATTAGTAATAACCTATTGCCACGCGAGTACATTTTTGCCACATTAGCTTGGCACGTGATTGTCATGTTATTAGATAACTTCCACATCATTGCATCCATTGTGGAGATAGAAAAATGTGATTTAAGTATATAATAAAATCAAATATATATATATATAATTGAATATGACACTTTAAAACTTATACGATTAATTTATAAAAGAGGAAAATTCTTAACGTTTTACTGTTAAGTAATGGGGATTTTGGTTGAGTATGGTTAGATTATTGAAAAGAAGAAGATAGTTACAAGAAATGAAAATATAATAGCAATTTTATTGCATCGACTATAGAAATTACATGATATTATTATATTGGATAATAACTCGATTTTTTAGAAAAATAAATGATACAGAGATAGAGTGATCACACAACTCAATAATTATTATATTTATAAGGGTTTATAAATGTAGTGTCATATATTATAGTAGGGTTTCCAAGCAAGTGCTATATCAATCATAGACTTTACATGGGAAATTTGAAAAATGCATCAAGCCAAACACCCATAATGTGTACCACATTATAATTTAAACTCTTGATTGTTGGTTCTCTCTCTCTCTCTCTCTCTCCCTTTCTTTTTCTTTTTTTTTTCGGATACATGCAATATATGAATTTAAAGGGGTATAGGAGAATATGAGAATAAAGAGACACGTGTAAATCAACGATAAGAATTAAACATACGACTTAACATATTGAATGTTAAATCGATAGTAGTACCACTGTATCAAGTCTCTTCTACATGTAAACATGGACGGTAAAGAAAAGTGACTATGAAGAGAGAGTGCTTAGACTTGGTCAGTAGAATCCATCCATATGGCCGCCATGATTAATACATAAAACAATTCTTACTTTTTTTACACCGGACATTTGTCCTGGTGCGACAATCCAAATCAAGCGATAAGAAACAAGCATCCTGTGATTGTGTGGATGACTCCGAGGACCACTTGCGAGTGTAATTTCCTCCTTTTAAATGCGCGGTAGGGAAAATATGATACACCCATAATCATTCCCCGTGCAGGATTTTTCAAAATTATTGGTCGAGAAACATTTGGTAGTGTTGCTTACCTGTTGGGGTTCATTTTTTCAACATGAAACAAAGCGACAGCTCTGACGTGACGGAAGAAGGCGTAGCCTCGGGACACTGAATTCGACGGGTGCTCTGACATGCAAACCGTCTCCATCCACTGAAACCATTATTCATTTCCCAACATGAGATTGGTGTTACACATCAAACATGCGCGCGCACTACCACATGGTCCATTATTGCCCTTCGAGGGTCAGGGTGGCGGGTGGCTGGTGGCTGGTGGCTGGTGGCGGGGGGGGGTGAAGAAAATTCTCCCGTGACTCCGTCTGTGTACAAGAAAGAAGAAGAAGAAGAAAAAAGCAAAAAGTGGGGGTGCAAACAAGTTGGGCAGGAACAGGAAAGTCGGTTCTCGATTAGGGACCACTGTGCATCAACAAAGACAAACTTCGTATCGGTTCGGTCGCACTTACAATAACCGGTTCCGACAATCTGTTCCGACTGCTGGATATGAAGCCTCCGCCCTACCCTCATCATGCATTGATTTATGTCTTCCCATGGATGAATACAGTGCTGCCTGTCGAATCTGTACTTGTCTTCTGCCAAACCTTAATAATTGATTAGGGTTTGCATGAGTTTTTGGCAAAAAAAAAAAGTTTACAATGTTGCCGGCCTGAGTCATGTTCTTGCTTTTTAAGGAATGTCGTCTTCCTGATCGCAAAGCACATGTATTATTACCTTAAGGGAAAACTACAATATAAATTATAAAAATATATACTAAAAATTTTAACATATCATATTTATTATCACTAATAAATAGTTGATTTTATTGTCTCATTAAAATTTATCCATCAATTACGGTTAAATATTTACAAATCACAGTTTATTAATTCCAATAGGTGTGATACATTAATAATTTGGTATCACATGAGTGACTTAGTGCTGCACCAATAAATTTTGCCAGGTCGCCTTCATATTTTTGTCATGTCATGCCAATATAGAGAATGTCACATTAATAGATAATTATTATATCAGAATATCGGTAATGGAATTAACAAATAAAATTTCATTATAACATAACCAAGTATACAGAAATAAATATGAGGTTGTAGAACTTACATAGAGAAGTTTGTTTATATAAATATATATATATATATATATATATATACACACGGTTGTATAGAAGATTTGTGAGTAAGGAAAGGAGGAATTGAAATGTTTATATAAGAGAGATGAGATTTAGTACAGTGGTACTGTTATTGATTTAATAACCAAGAGATTATAAATTCGATTTTTATTATGAAATTTCATATATTTGTTTATCCCTTCACTACGTCTACCTTTTATGTAATTGAAAAAAATAATTCATAGAAAATCTATATGAGGACAAATATCACCGAACGGTACTCCCATTTCAAATATGCTAATTATGTTCTCTCCAGTTCTGGTGCTCGATCGATGGCTTCCAACGTTTGGTAGTGCTGAAACTTCGCTTCCGCTTCCACCATAATTTGTCCCGGCAAATTCCTTTCCTCATCAGAGCTCCACCAGTAATAAGAGTGAGTGACTTAGGAGTTTCCCTAGCTTACGCATAAATAGTAACTTGCTTTTAAAATCAGAATATTTTTTTATGAAAAAATTTAATCGAAACTCAATTCTTATCCGAAATTCAAAAGAATTAAGTTCAATTATGATATTTAGTGGGCTTTTTATTTATCACTTCCTATTAGTGCCGGCTAATTTTTTTATGCCAGGTGACACGTCATCCCAAACTATCTCCCTTCGACCGCTCTACTTTTTCTCTTTCTTTTGTGATTTTAAATCCTCCAGCCTCTATATAAAGGCCACAGATTGCTTGCTAGTAGCATTACCCTCACCACTCGGGAGTCTTACTATCTTCTCCAACTTCAACGCCAGAACCTCTCTCGCTCTTCTCTCTTGCCACCAAATGGCTCTGCCTGATACACAGGGCAAGACCCTGCCGGATGCTTGGGACTACACAGGCCGACCAGCCGAGAGGTCGAAAACCGCCGGCTGGACCAGTGCCGCCATGATCTTAGGTTCTACTTTTGTGTCTCGAGTCATCGAATCTCTTAAAGCGCCTCCTCAGTTATTTCCTCGGCTTACATAAATTTTGTCTATTATCCCTCGCAGGCGGAGAGGCATGCGAGAGATTGACCACACTAGGAATTGCTGTTAATCTGGTCACATACCTGACGGGCACTATGCACCTGGGAAATGCCGCCTCGGCAAACACCGTCACAAACTTTCTCGGGACGTCGTTCATGCTTTGCCTTCTTGGAGGCTTCATAGCCGATACGTTTCTCGGCAGGTCCGAGTCTCTTCCCTATGTATATATTGCTTGAAGCCATCGTTCTATGAAAATTTTGCTGGAGCTGCATACACTCTGACATTAACATGTTACGATTGACAAGAACCAAGGTATGTGTGTCTTGTTTTTAATCAATTCCTTTTTTGCTTCTTTCAACAGGTACCTTACGATTGCGATCTTTGCAACTATTCAAGCATCCGTAAGTAGTCCAATTAAATAACGCAATTCGCAGTTGCCGTATGCTTGTTGAGACGTACAGATTAATGTAATTTATGATGGCCGTTTAGGGCGTTGCCATCTTGACCATCTCAACTGCAATCCCGGGACTCCACCCGCCGAAATGCGACCCAGGAGGCGCTCAGCCCTGCGTCCCCGCAAGTGGCAAGCAACTGCTTGTCCTCTACTTAGCCCTCTACATCACTGCACTAGGGACGGGCGGCCTCAAATCGAGCGTGTCTGGCTTCGGGACAGACCAGTTTGACGAGTCAGACAAGGAGGAAAGAGCCCGGATGATCAACTTCTTCAACTGGTTCTTCTTCTTCATAAGCATCGGGTCGCTCGCGGCAGTCACAGTCCTCGTGTACATACAGGATAACCTGGGGAGGCAGTGGGGATACGGGATCTGCGTCTGTGCGATCATAACTGGTCTTATTGTGTTTGTCTCTGGCACTAGGAGATACCGATTCAAGAAGCTCGGGGGGAGTCCCTTGACCCAGATTGCTGCCGTGTTCGTCGCTGCATGGCGGAAGAGGCAACTGGAGCTGCCCTCCGATGCCTCGCTCCTGCACAACGTTGATGATTTAATATTAGACGGAGACAGTAAGAACAAGAAGAAGAAGAAGCAGCAATTGCCTCACAGCAGGCAGTTCCGGTCAGTGTTTTTCATCTCAAAGCCTACATGCAATTACATTCCCTTTTTTCACTTCCAGTAGTAAATGAACGTATAAGGAAATATTTAGAAATTGAATTTCAACGGATAAAATAAAATTTAAGCAAGAGTAAAAAAAGCAAGAAAATGAAGACAAGTTAATAAAAAAAAATATTGATAAAATCCGCATGTGACACCAAGCTGTCAGAGTTGTGGAATAGAACAGTGATTCTAGGAATTGTATATGAATCTCAGACAACACAAAGATGTCAATAATTGGGCGAATCTTATGTAGATCGGGGTGTGTGTGAACGAAAGCTTATCGTTTTCGTGGGGCAACACACAACCAACCTGTCGAGGCTCTAGGATCATCCAATGCATGTCATGTTTCTTCCCAGTTGGTCCTTTAGAAAATGCAATTACTCATATCAATCAATCATGTGATAATAGAGACACATTTGAATTGCACAATAATTTCAGTCAAATCACGCTGAAGAACTTAACCAGCAACCCATCCAATTGGCCGCATGTCGACAGGTTACTTGCAATATGTTTGCTCAAGTATCGTAACCATTCGTGGCGTTGATGTAGACTGTCTGCAGACCCATATGTCTACACAGATACATATGATACACACGATGATGCATCTGCACATGTCGTCGTCGTCATTGTCAAGGGTTTAGTTTGTGTAGTCAAATTCTGAGTTCAGAAAAATCCATGATCCATACTTGAAGGTGGGAGCCACCAACTCAATCTTCCAAACCCTGTGGGCAGGGGGGGGCGTCCTCTGTGTCTGGATCTCTGATGAGCTTGTGGGACCATATCAGAGTCCAATAATTCTATTATTTAATCGAAAAAATCTTCCCTTTTCGGTCGGAAGCCATTTTCCCTTTCTCTTTCGCTTAATCAGTCTCCAAGATAATTAAACTGTACGAAAGACACTTGAAAAACTTATGAAGAAAAGTGAAAATTCTAACATCTAGTGGGTTAGTCTCTCGCCCAAATATCAGGCAATTAGAGTTCTTTAAGTTTCCAACTACCTGATACAATATGTGTTGAAAATAAGGTCCGGCTAACAATGGGATGTTCGTCATCAAATACCTCATTAGGTGCGTCATATTGCTCGAGGTGGGGAAGATTTTCTTGTTACTTTCATAATTTTCTTTCTACACACCTTGATCAGAATAACCCAATATAGAGGAAAGTCGACAGTGTAGTTCACTTGATTTTCCAAGTGAAAGACCATTTGCATCATTTTTTTTTTTACATATATTATTAACCATTCATAGTTGTTGGACGACAGGACAAAGCCAAAGGTATCTTATAAATCACATTAATGATCACACCGTCGTTTTTTTTTTTTTTTGAAAGGATTCATGAAAGGAAAGGCTACTGGTCTCGTTGTGGACATTTCACTGTCAGATCTTATAAGATGACATCTAAATGTGGAGAGATTTCAAATCATGAGGCTATGGTAGTTGAGATTCTGGAAGATTAGCTTGGATGGTATGTGCATAATAACGGGACGAGTTACAAAACAAAGAACAAGAGAGCACGTGCCATAGCCTCCTGAAATTCCTGTTAAATTAAATGGCACGGCACCGGGATTCGAGTACTCTCCTCGATCCAGTTTATATCCATCGCAATAGATGCCCATGGCCCATTTCACTTATCATCTAATTATATCGATTTTCTTTGTTGGTCGCATAGAATAATGATGAGTAAAGAGTAACCCATCCCCGTCCTTCTGTTGCAGTTTCTTGGACAAGGCCGCAATCAAGGTACCCCAGTTGTCCATCAGCCCAACTCTATTGAACAAGTGGTACCTATCGACCCTAACCGATGTGGAGGAAGTGAAGCTCGTGCTGTGTATGTTGCCAATCTGGGCCACGAACATAATGTTCTGGACCGTCTATGCCCAAATGACCACATTCTCCGTGACTCAGGCTACCACCATGGACCGTCACATTGGGAAATCATTCCAGATCCCGGCAGCCTCTCTCACAGTCTTCTTCGTCGGTAGTATCCTCTTGACGGTCCCCATATACGACCGGATCATCGCCCCGGTCGCCCGGAGGCTGCTGAAGAATCCCCAAGGCCTGACTCCGCTCCAGCGCATCGGGGTCGGACTGGTACTCTCGATCTTAGCCATGGCTACAGCTGCCCTGACCGAGCTGAAGAGGCTCCGAGTCGCTCTGGATCACGGGCTGACTGGCAACTCAACTGCCCAGGTCCCACTCAGCGTGTTCTGGCTCATCCCGCAGTTCTTCTTTGTTGGGGCGGGAGAGGCCTTCACGTACATCGGGCAGCTCGACTTCTTCCTGAGAGAGTGCCCCAAGGGGATGAAGACAATGAGCACAGGGCTGTTCCTAAGCACGCTCTCGTTAGGGTTCTTCGTCAGCTCTCTGCTGGTCACTGTAGTCCACAGGGTGACTGGGGACAAGAGGCCATGGCTCGCTGACAACCTCAACCGAGGGAAGCTCTACGATTTCTATTGGCTGTTGGCAGTCTTGAGCTCCATCAATCTTGCGATCTTCCTGGCCTGTGCCACGCGGTACGTGTACAAGGACAAGAGGCTTGCTGACGAGGGCATCGAACTCGAAGAGTCAGAGCCCACTTGCCATGCTTGAACGTACGAGGACCCACAAACCATATTTTCTTCAAGGTTGTCCCCTCTTCTTTAGTCTCTCCTCTCTCTTTCTCAGAGATGATGATGATGATGATGATGAGCTAAATCTATAGTGTGCCCAAGTTGTAACCTCATAAAAGCCAAGTAAAAGCATCCGATTGTAAACACATACGCATGTGTAACAAACAGGTTGTGATTGGAAAATGAAATATTACAGGCTGCCATTCGGGAGCCCGATGAGTGATTCCGAGTATCTTCAGATCTTCTGCGACTCCACTCAATAAAGAGGGGGGAAAAGAAAACAAAGGGTGGTACACGATCTGGTCCGTCGGCTATGATTTTACATAGTCGTCTTAAGGTTTGATCATGACTTGGGGGATACATATGGGCCTCCTGCTAGAACAGTTTCTAAGCCTTGACTCCATTGCCGGCCCAAGGCAAATGTGCTGAAAGATTGCAGCGTGGCCGAGCCCTAACATTCTGGGCAGGAGACTGAATCAACCCAAACCTCAAAGACCGAGCTGAAACTGTGCCGTCGGTAGGGAGTACAATTTCACATGGCAGAACTGAAAGAAAATTGTGGATTCACGAGAATATTAGATATCGTTGTTATCTGTTAGTTTAAACTCTTAAGTAGGAGCAAGCTCGATCTCTTACGCATACGTATTAACAAATCCAACATCTTCCTCCAAGTTCATGTTTGCATAAACAGTTTGCACATTTTTCCCGGTTCAACTCACGGGCTGGGTGATCATGCATGCTAGAAGTGGAATGAGGGTACCCTTCTGTAGCGCACAGTACTTTTGAGACTAATTTGTGATTTAAAATTCGAAACTGAGATGCTAGCGCCATTCTCACCTAACTATGAGATAAGCAAATATGAGATAAGCAAATGGCATCTGTGGCTTTAAAATTGAGGGTCTACAACGGCTAAAATGGAAGTGTGGCACTCACAAGAGAGGCAATGATGTCGAATGTGGGAAGGATAATAGAGAATGGGGCAGTAGTAGAAAACAGAAGCAATTTGAACTGGAAGAAAGGAATTGGGTGGAGAGGGCCCCATCTCTGAGCTGAGTCTGACTTCATAATGCTAAAAGAACTCAGGTGAAATGATTACGAGGCATCATCTCCATCGGAGAAAATTTGGGAGTTCTGCCGCCCAAAAGGGATGCTAGCAGCCATGATTTTACAAGAATATAAATTCACAATATGACAAACACTTTACAATGTGTACACTCTATATATATATATATATATATATATATGTATATATACACTTTCGAATATGGTAAGTACAGTGGAAATTCGGGTGTAAACATTAGCACCGGATGTGAAAATCGAAACACTGATTGGATCGATCTTCTGTGCATCAGCATGGAGATGTTCTCAAACAAATGAACCGATGTCTGTTTATGAACACAGTGGCGAAGTTGAATTTGAATTGTTCTGGTGGGACCATACCAGGAGATCATGGCAGAATAATCCAAAAATTAACGGGCGGGCCCAGCTCACTCTAATTTTCCAAACCGGCTGCTGGACCAGAGTCGTGGCAATGAATGGAAGGCCACTGTGGAGATGGATTACAACTGAGATCCCAATCCTGGGAAGATTCCAAACTTCTGACAGATCAATGAACATCAAAGACAGCAACAACGAAAGATCACCAGAAAGGACCATGGCCGCATACGATTCCGTGAACTTCCAGGAGGTCATAGCACAACTCTTCCTGTTCTTTTGTTTCTCAAAGTGTCGATCTAATTGTATGTATCGGTGTCTCTGTCTCATCCACAGAAGCTGTTTTGAATTTTTCTTAAATATCATGACATTCACAATAAACTACGATGTTCTATTTGCTACGATATTATTCACGGCTGTAACGTCTCTTGTCTTCATGGACTTGCTCGACAATCGATTAAGCTCATCTGGTCTTGTCAAAAGAAACGCATGTGAAAAAAACAATAGGAATTATGAGCCGTGACTCGAGCAGACCAAGTGCAAGATGGACAGTATTATATTAGTTGCGAACTATCTCATAAGATATCACACTTATTTTTACTTAAAATATTAAACTTATAGGCTATGGTACCATGTATTCATATAAATTTACAATTTTCCTTTTATTTGTTGATGTAAAATTGTATATATGAATGCTCGCTCTCACATAACAACTTACCTACTTTATTACAAGCCATTAAACATTCACCCCTAATAACTATTTATGATGCATGTATTATTTTTCAAGTATCAAACAAGGGGATAGCTAGCCATAAACATGGCAATTTTCTTTTATACTTAAAATTATATCAGTTGATCATGAGTCGAACTTTCATACTCAAGTTTTGAAAGGTGTGAGCTCACTAATTATGATATTATATTAAATTCATTATAAACTCATAAGTGATTAAACTTATTTCTATATAAATGTCTAAATTAATCGATAATAGTAACTCAATCTTTTTATAAACCTACCATTTCATTTTTATTTAGGTATATCTATATCTATATCTATAGGCTGACGAATCGTGTACCGAGGCTGTGGCATCAAAGTTGGAGGGTCATATCTTATTTGAAAATAAATTGCTGCTAGGCCAAAATCTCGAGGGAGGGAGCTGTTCCCGAAATGCATTTATGGACCGTCGCTCGATCGTATCTAAGATATAAGTTGGTAAGGGTGGATAATATATGACGCGCATCTATTAGCTATCAAGAGGGAGAGTTGAAATTCTTCAAGTGCAAAAGAAAGAAAGAAGGAAAGAAAGGTCAAATCGCATTGATGATCATTTCATGGCTAGAAGGTCCTGGTCAACCCCCCCTCAATCATTTTGCCTCGCACTATAAGACCCTGTTCAATTTGCACGACCCATTCAGGAAATGATAGTTTAATTGGTTAATAATATAGTTTAAGAAAATCTATTATATAGTAATTGAGATTAAAGCCAAAAGGGTGGATTTCAAAGACAGGCGTGAGAGCAAAGGCTGTCAGGGAGAAACGTTAAGCCACAACCTAGCTAGGCTCATTCTTGCTTCCCCTAAAAGAGGAGCATGTGAAAATTGAATTGTGAATGTCGATCATGTTATGATCGATGAATTCATCCGCAGTCCAACTTGCTGATTGTACCATAAAAAGACTGGTAGAGTGACCTTAGCAAAGATGTGCATAAGGAGTCCACACTTTCAATCTCGAGTTTTGATTCTATAGTGCAGAAGGGATCATATAAAACTACTATGTCATTTCATTCGTTAAAAAAAAAAATCTATAACGTTTGCAAATCTCAATGTTATATTGTGTTCTTTAGAATTCATGGGCTATTATCCCAACAATGAGAGTTACTGACAGGTTTTAAAAATAAAATCTATGAATTAGTATAAGTTTATTGGTTGAATTATAGATTCAATAGATGGAGTTACATATCAAATAAATAATTATAATTATGAATAATTATAAGTTAAAATATGATATATTGAATACTCATTTAAAATTTTAAAATATTCATCATAATATATAAATTCAGTAAAAAAAATTATAAATTTAAGACTAATAAAACTAAACTGCAATATAAATCTTTTTTAAAATGGAGGTTGAGATTTATGAGATTTTAAAGAAAATAATTTTAATTCATCCTATTTGATTGTGGGTTCATTTGAGTTTTACTGTCAAACCGGAAACTGGTCAGTTTTGATAGATCTAATAGGATTTAGAGTGCAATTGGATTAATTAAATAAACCAAACATGATGGATACTTGGTTCATGATCAATCGGTATTACTAACTGGTCCAATCTCATTTTAAAACCTATGGCTTGCAATTGTCAAATTTTATATACAATTAATCGTGTGAAAAGAACGTTTCTACCATCTCCATTGAGGATGGCTATAACTCTCTATCTATATTATAGGATGGATATAAGCTCTTCTAATTACAGGATTAATTAAGGGCTGTACGATCTCCGAGAGGGTCACATAGTCAAAGGGAATGAAAGAAATTTTGAGCAGAGTCATAATTCAAATTTCAGTGTTCTTTGCGGAAAACTCACCCACTTTTAGTTTTGAATTTATCGCGGTGGGTGCAGCTTTCTTCAGCTGTTTTCCTTTGAATCTTCACGCTGAGTGACAGAGAGGGTGAAAGGACAGGAAAGACGCAAAAAAAGGAAGAAGATCCAATTATAGCCCTCCTGCAGCAGACGATGAGCCGAGGCTTCAGTTTCACAGAAGACGAACCTGCAAAGAGGGATCCATCCAACTGTGTCGCTTTAATTCAGAGTAGCAAAGAGAGGCGTAATTGGGGTGATTCTCACTCGAGGGGTTGCACTGCAATAATGAATGGACCGAAGCTAAACATAGCGACTGAACTGACATTAATCAGAAAATGACATAACTGAGACTGGTTTGGGGCTTCACCAGCCTGAGCCCCCGTGGAGTTTACTTGCTTCTGGTCTGATTGATTAATGCGTGAGGATTAAAAATAGGACACTGACTTGTCCCTCTCTGGGCTCCAACATTTTGACACCAACCACCACCTCATTGATTTCAAGTGCAAATTCCCATAAAAGATATAAATGCATACATTGGGACTCGACAAGATGATTTGAGGAAATGAAACAAGTAAGAGTGGTAGTTGTCGGTAATGGTTGTTAAAAAACAAGTGTTTCCCAACAAAAATGTCCCATGTCCCAAAGGTTACACGGGCACGATTCCTTCAATCCGTAGTTCAGTTCCTTTGGAGCCGAAGGAGACAAATTGGGGGGGGCGCAAAGTTGCGAGATCGTGCGGAGAATTCTCAATCTTCAGACCGGATTCTTAAGATACACCAAATGCAATCATTTGGGTTAGTACTAACCGGTGGGTCATGTTTATCGTTTGGCAAGCTTGAACCGGACAAACCATAGCAGACATGTCATGGCGCAATCCTCGGTCGGACCAGTGGCACGTCATGCCGGGATCAGTTTCTAATACTGTGAACTCCAAGTCCGTAATCTCATTCCTCGATATTAATTAGAAGATTTGGCGGATGATTAGCTAGCCCATATCAAAGCCAACACATTTCACTTGCTAATCTGGCCCTTTTTTTATTTTATCATGAAACTTCTTATCGAGTCGGAAGATCTGAGCCGTCCATTTTATTTTCATGAACACCACAAGGGGTAATGTCGTCATTCCGAATCTCCGACTGGAGCCGTGTCTCCTGTTAATACGGCGCCAGCCCCTTCGGTTCGAGTCCTTCCCTTTCTTTATTTCGTCGTCGTCGTCGCTCATGGCGAAATAGAACACTGCGTACATGGCGGAAGGAAAAAATTCTCTGTAGGGGCAGAGACAGAGAAAGAGGGTGTCAGAGAGACAGGAGAAGCGACGGCCTTCTTCTACCACCCAATTTGATGGCGAGCGGGTGGGTCAAGTCTTTGCACTGCAAGTCGAGAGCCTTCGAAGATGCCAACCAGCCATACCCGAAAGCACTCTTAGCCGGGTCCTCCAGTTGCCGGAAAAGCGCTCAGACACTTAAAGACGTCGTCGAGATCGCCACCCAAAAGGGCAAGAAACACAGACCCGGAGACCATCCGCTCCTCCCGCCGCCTAGACAGTCCTCGCCGGCTCCGAAGCGGTCGAAGATGGAATCAGGACGGGTCAGCAATCCCCGGCTCGGTGGGACTCACCACGATACGGTCTTCCCGGCCTTGACGGAGCTGCCGGAGGGACACCCGTCCCGGAACGTGGTGGAGATCATCTTCCGCACGGGCTGGAGCCCCAAGGTCTTCTCTGGCCGGGTCGAGATGATCTTCAAGGTGCAGAACGGGCCGAGGGCTGTGGCCCACTTCGAGGAGTACCGCCAGGCCGTGAAGTCGGGTGCCGCCGGCTCGTCCCGGCACCGCGGCTGCCCTGGAGACGTAAACGCGCGTTGTGCGGCAGACGGGAACGAGGTGATGCGGTTCCGCTGCATGGGGGCGGGCAGCGATGACCCCGACAAGAAGCACTGCGCCCTGTTGGCTCTACAGGGCAGCGACTGTAAGTGCAGCGCGTCCATCTGCACGTACTCCGGCAGCGGGCGGGCCCACGGGAGCGCCGGCGGAGGGAGGGGCAGGAGGGCGATGCTGGTCTGCCGAGTCATTGCGGGTCGGGTGGGGTTCGACCCGTTCTTAGAGGACCGGGGCGGCTACGACTCGGTCAGTGGGGAGAACGGCGAGTTGGTCGTGTTCGATTCTCGAGCGGTGTTGCCCTGCTTCCTCATCACCTATAGATTGTAGAAAAAACAATCGTGTCCACATTGTTTTTTCTTCAAATGTTCTTATCGTATAATTATATAAAAAAATTTTATCTTGATGGACGGTAAATTGTCAATCCCAAAATATCACTTCTTTGTAACGCGTGCGTCTTCTGGCCATGCTTGTCATCTTGCTAGCAGCAGATTGAGCATTCCGTGAGAGTAAATCCGGCTCTCACTTGAGCAGGGCTAAGTATGACATGTCAGAGCTTGACTCTGACCCTGTAAATGTCGATCTCATCCTTCGACCAGATCAGTTAACAAGCTCTCGATTTCGAAGGTCTGTTTTTTCTTCTTTTCTGGGCAAACAAAAAAGGAATGGAATTCAAAGAACGAGGGATCTCACTGTGTGCTGTGCACTGCATGCTCAACAAACAGGAGCTCGACCTGATCTAAAGCTTGCTTGGATTTGCTTGTCTGAGCTGGACCTCAGCTCGAGAGTTGCATTAATTTGACAATCAGCAATATGTAAGAGAGAGAAGAACGATTAGCCTCAGGAGCTCGACACGGTTAGGGCTCGACTGAGAGTCGAGTCAAATCAATCTATGATATGAAGCGGTTGCGTTTCATATATATATATATATATATATATGTATGTATGTATGTCCGTGGTCAATAGCCTTTTGAAACCTGGATATCCAAAAGAAAGTCCAGGATTCAAAAAATCCAGCAACAACTCATAACTCAGACAAAGCATGCGAATAATCATAAGGAGGTCGGATCTTGTTATTTACAAAGAGTACTAAATTATGAAGATTTAAGAAGATAAGATAGTGACTGATGGCCAACTCCTGGATTTAGCAATATTTGCATCCCACAACAGATAATTCTTATGCTTTGCTTAGGATCTCCAATTATCCCAAAGGGCAACTCCCCTAATGGTCCAGACTGTGGATTGCTCCTCCTCCACTTTCCCACAACCTGCAAGCTTCTCTACACGGGACCATGAACGAAAGGTGGACGTATATCAAATCTCCTTGAGAATATCTCTATTGTATTCCTCCTTCTGGAGTGCGTTTATCGGGAGGTTCCAATCATCTAATCCGACCGTAGGGGGAGAATCAGGAGGATTTGATCAGTCAATCTCATTTGGGGTGGTGGGAAAACGTGGAGCAATGGTTTGTGTGGTGTTTTGTCCCTCTCATCAATCGAGTAATGACCCACAGTCTGCAGAACCAAGCATGGTCCTTGTTTTCCTCGATATCAAGATCCATGTAACGGAATTTGCGGTTCACAAAATCCGAACGCCCTGCTGAAACTAGAAAAGCCGGACATTCACACGCAACCAGTAGATGGAATATAGCTAGCTAAAGAGACCTGAGTGGACTGAGATATCGATAAATTCTTCTATGACATGTCAATGCACTTGCTAATAACCCTCCAATCATCCCTCATCGATACAATGCTTCTTCTTGGCTACATGGAGTTGGATTCTGATTCACCAGAAGCTTGCGATTAAAAGATGGAAAAATTAAGGAAGATAAAAGGTAGATCATTTCTCGATTCGCAGCAAACCAACGATATACCCCTCTCAATGTACATCCCCGGGCATGCTTCAACTGAAGGACAATCAGTGGGATTCCACCAGTACGTACAACGGCTTCCCATTCAACCTCTCACGGCCCTGGATCATCCCGAAAGAGAAAGCAGCATAGAAGAGAGAAGCTGTTAATCTGTCTATTTTTCTTCAGATGCAGACTTATCAGGACAACTCAAAAGTACAGTGTAGTACAATGATATGTTGTCCTTTAAAAGTCCGTGGCAACATATTCGACAGCATCATAATCAATGGCACGTGAAAAGAATATGATAAATTATTGTGTGTGTTTTACCTTCAAGTCTGGTAATTCAATAACACAAGCACATTCAACCACTTGGGCCCCAACACGTTCTGATACGAAGGAAAAAACAGATAAACAATAACATTAGATAGCTGTGTGGTAGTTAAGGAAAACTACACACGACAGCCTTTTAACTAGTGAAATTGGCTGAGAAACCACTGAAGCCCCAGATTCAAAAGGACTGAAAGTTTTCCAGCGTCCCAAATTGGAGAAATCTTTGTCAAAGGACCTAGTCAAAATTATCCCACCGTGACAATGACACCAAACAACACTTCAATTAAGATATTTTCGGGTCAAGAATAAATTTTAGCAAAATTAATATGAAACCCAAAGAATGTTACCGATGAGATTGATAGCTGCACACAGAGTGCCACCAGTAGCAACTAAATCATCAACAACCAAAGCCCGATCATCAGATTCCACTGCACCGACATGCATCTGCAGACAATCGCTTCCATATTCAAGAATGTATTTTTCCGAGATAACTTCACCTGCCATCAAGGAGGACCTTGATCAAGGAGAACTTACCGTTTCTAAACAACAATTATTAACCAAATTTTGTGGTGGAAAGGTCAACGGACCACCACTTCATGTTGGAAACATATGGTAGATGCTAATACAGAAGAAAATACCGGGCAGCTTCCTGGGCTTTCTCAAAGGGACAAACTTCGCTCCTATGGCCAATGCAATCGGAGGACCAAATATAAATCCTCGAGCTTCTACCCCTGCAAGAGAAACAGTAATCAGCTTCATATTTCAGAACACAGAGAGAGATGCAAGGAAACCTGATAACATTCTGCAGACCGTAATGCTCTCGGACTCCAACAGGTAAAAGGAAAGCGGGAAATGAAGAAATAGCTTACAGGAAAAATGAACCATTTCAGAAAGAAGAAATGATTTTACGCAGCACAGAGTCCAGCATAACACTATTTTTTGTGATTTTTCTAATAAAGGAGAATGTGCTGGCTATGGTTCTTTTGGGAGAAATCTTCCAACAGCGATACACAGACAAAGATCAGCTTGATCTAGGTTTCTAGAAAGGAATGGGACCCTAATATTCTGGAGTGCGTAAACAAATGGTACAAGTAATCAAAGTCCAAATGAGAAAATTAGACCAAAATCTAGACATGACTGTATATTATAAATTATTTTGAGGTCTTAATGTCCCACAGTTAGCATTATTAAGGTTCACTCCATGACAAATTTGACCGTGGACAAACCTTGGACTCTTTATTGGATTTTCCTAGGGAGAATCTCCAATACATTCAGTTGAGAATTCCAATGGAGATATTTCACGCTCCAAATATCGAGATTGCATACTACAGAGAAAAACGTGGAGACCTCGACGAATTTGACTGGCTCCATTGATTTCGCAGTTCAACTGCCAGTCAAAGAATGAGCAAGCATTTTTGCATGCAGAAATAAAAATAAAGCAGACGTCAAAAATTTTTAAAGTGAAAACCAACGCAGTAGTAATTGCTATTGACCGAGTTCTCCAGAAACAAGGAAAATATTTCCACAGAATAACAGCTCATCTTGTGCAACTGAGAAGGCCGTGAAATGGATATTGGCTACCCTATCTCCAGAACGGGATATGAAACTTATCTATTGGAGGGCATCTGTTGGCAGAAAAGATTCCGAGCACAATTACTGGCCATCATCATGATAGATAAGACAGTAACTGCCCAGAGAACTGACAAAATGAAATTGAGTTGCGCTTATTATATAGCAGAACACAAATAACCAGTCATCGACGGATCAGATTAGACAAAGGAAGAAGAAACACTTGGGAACCATATTTCTCCAGACTAGAAGACAAGAAGCCGCTAAGCAGGTCACAACCTGGGAATCAATAATGATCGTACATAACCAGGAACTAATAGATAAAGAGCGGGGGGTGGGGCGGGGGCGGGGGTTGGTGCGGGGCCTGATGGGTGATCAGTAATCTTCAGACAGGCAATCGATTGCAGAACCAACTAAACGATGGCGGATAGTCAAACAACTTATCACTTCTTCCTCAAACAAAATGAAAAAAGAAAAGAGAAAATAGCGATAATAATGAATGAAAGAAAAAAAAAGGGAAAAAGGGAAACCTACAGTTACCTCCATTCCACGATGTTCCCTCAAAAAGCATTCAGAAACTTATGCAAACGTCTCATACATAATGTATACCCCTAAACATGGACCCACATCCAGCACAAATGGCAGAGCCATTAAAAGTAGCTTAAGGGCTTTGAAAAGGGGGGCTTGCAATTGATACTTAATGGTAAAATCCAATTCAATGAAAAAAGAAAGGGCCTTTGGGGCATAATTTCTTCTTTCCTTACCTGCAACAACTGAAATGTTTCTCCCTTTGTACCGCTCAACAAACAAATCAATGGTGTCCTTGAAGGCTTTGGGATCCAGTAACAGTGTGGTTATATCCTGAAACATTATGCCTGCCCCAGTTTGGCCCATTGAATCAGCCAAGCAAGTAACAGGAAGCTAAGACTTGAAACAGACAAAAACGAAAAGAAAACTTGAGCCGATAAATATAGAAAACTGAAGATGTTCCTCGCAAAGATGTCTCTCAAAGCATGTCTAGTCTTGTTCAATTTCGGGGTTGCAAAGTCCGTTTCATAAGAACACATTCAAGAGAACACAGCCTTAGAATCAAGACAACTTTTATGTCAAATGCGTCTTTTCTTGCATATATTTTTCAAATTTGCTTGGAAATTTTTAATAATAACTGGGAAAAAAAACTGATCTTTCTGAAGGAACCAGACAGGTTTGGACCATGTATCCATAGGAGTTGTAATGCAAGGCTTGTGGTCCTAAACAAGAAGCGGACAAAACATCAGCTTCAACATTTCAAACTTTGTTCTTCTCCTTTAGTTGGCAGTCCGACCTCCTCACTGACCGGAAGAGCATCCGCAACGGACTTTAGTGGAATGGAATTCCAAAACAGGAAGAACAAATTTCAGCTCCGTTCCATTTCCAGGGGCATTTTCCCGGGAAACAAACGAAACAGCAAGAGATGGATACGAGGTGGTGCAAACCTGGTTTAGGAAAATTGGGAACGACCCGAATCCTGTTCTTTATGCCATGGATACGAGGATCCTCGTCCTTGTAAGCCGACATTGTTCAGCGACACACTTGACTTAAAGAAATGACAGAGAAATTGAACGGGGGCTGGCACAGGCTTTCCTTAGATTCCAGTCTCTGGAGATGTGAGAATAGATCCCACCTAGAGAGAGAGACGGGGGGGTGAAGGGATCTGTGCGGGGGCCAAGGTGAGGGAGGGGGAAGGAGAGAAGAGTCTTATATAAGGAGAGAAGAGGGAGCGACAAACTGTCATTTGGTAAGAGGGGCCTGATTGAAAACAAAATTTGAGCTTTCGGGTATGAAACGCTAAGTGGAAAAATGGAGGGGCTCCCCTTTTCTTGTCCTGTCCCCTTATAGTGCCGACGATTGTGCCGGCTGGCGTAGCGCGGGGGGACTCATTTAGCGCGCTCGACTGCGTGATTCTGTTACGTTTTAACGTTTCACCTGACGGGTTGCACTAACGGCGTGAACTTCGGTTTGAAAAATATATCTACGTATTAATTAAAATTTTTAATATTTCCTTTTTTAATCTATTGCATAATAATATACTCTATTGAGAAGTTCGCCTGTTTTAAATGTCCGAGGAAATAAAAAAGGGCCTTAGCACTTTTTTTTAATTGTAAATAAATTCTCATATTTCATAATATATTTAAATTTAATTGATGAGAGATTTGAATAGATGAATTATTCCTTCAAATTTATATTTATGTATTCTTAAATTTTTGAAAAATACAGAAGAAAAAAGAGAGTTAATAGTGAATTTAGGGTAAAATAAATTATCTCTTCCCTTTAATCTTCTCATCTCTTTATATTTATAATACTATCCAAATAAAATATAATAAAGTATATGTTATCTCTCAACATCGCTCACTTCTCCTCCAACTACCTCTATTCAAACCTAAGATAAATCTTATAAATCTTTTATTTATTTTATTTATCTATTTCTTATTCAAGTTCTGAATTAATGGAAATATATTAGATTTTTATAATAATAATAATAACTTATTATTTAGATAAAACCTGACTTCCTCCCAATTCAGTTCTGAAGTCTCATATATAGGTAATGATCATTAGATGGACCTCATGCCCGAATGGCTTGTCTCAGTCCGATCGTTATTTTCAATCGGCCAAGAAATTTAATTGAGCATAACATTTTTCATATTTTTTTAAATAAATAAATCTGGATAAATAGAATAACTCAAGTTGGGATTGAATCAAAACTGGCTATGAATTATTGCAGCCTCCCCTGTTTACGCAGTAACAAAATCTCATGCATAATAATAATATAAAAAAAGACATGTATTTGTTTATTAACCATAATTGGGGGAACCTTCCACTACAACTTATGCCTTTGTCTGATTGACTGTTTCCCATGTCGGTCGCTTTTCCTCCCACCCATTTAGGACTAAGAATCGATAGATTATTTACCAACTCGTGCAAATAGACCACATCACAGTGATGAATGAATTTTAGTTTATTATTTTTCTTTAAATAATAATTTAAATTTAAATATCATAATAAATAAATAAAATTTATTACTGAAAGATATCATCCAAATAACATATTTTTACCCATATAATCTCTCGATGAAGACCAAGTAAAGAAGAACGTTTCTGGATTTTCTTCGCTGATCAGGATTCAGGACGCAGCACGTGCTAAGCGGGGTGGGTTGGGAGGGACATGCACGTGCTTATCACGTGGCACGGTGCCACGCCGGTTATATTGGAGCACGACATGACCTGGCCATATCAGTGGTCCCCTGTTCTTCCCTTAATGTCCTTTGTACGGCGGAGATATTCATGTCTGTCCTGCTATTGACAGGAGGATTGGGATGAGGGCGGGGCCCTCCACCACTTGGTTCAAGATCAACCGTCCATCCACCGTCTTTAGTTTGACAGGACAATTTCAGGGCCTTCCTCTTTCTCTTTCCCTTTTTACTCGCTCCGGAAATTCCACGCGTGAAGTGAACATTCCAACCAAAGAAAAAGAAGAGGAAGAAGAAGGAATTCGAATAAAACATTTTTCGTAAGACCATAAAGGCATCCCTCACAATGGAACCATCACAGACATGATAATAGAATAGAAACTGTTCGAATTTGATATCACGATCTCACTTTTATTGTTTGCGATCTTCAAATCCCGTAAAGAAAGGGTAGCTGTGGAAGGTGTCCAAAGATGCTTTCTGCCTTTTTCCCCTTTTTCTTTTTATGAGATTAGAAAGAGCATGACAGGACAATTAACAATCAGTTTAGCTCCAATTTGATATTTCTTCCCCGCTTTGGAACTACTTTTTCCAACATGTTCCCTTGCCCCTGCGCAGAAGACGAACTAATTTTCTCGATAATCGTCGTCGTCGGCAATCGAAAGGTTGGAGCTGGGTCAGGGTTCACGACCGACAGGAGCTGCGTTAACATGATTGCCCAATGCCCAACAAGTTACTGGAAATAAGAAAGGAGAAAGCATGCATGCATGGATCCATCCCTAATTGTTCGCTGCTGGCTGCATGAATTGGAATCCTTCATCAGCGGCAGCTTCGGATAGAGAACATCATGGTCTCTTGTTCCTTCCTCTACAATGAATGGAGATCATTGGTGGGCCCGGGTGGGATCTTAATCTAGGAGTATGATCGCACTCGGGCCTACCACTCGAGCAAGGATTCATTCACTGGTGTATTAGCCCAACCTATCATTGTTGGAGTAAATGTGGGGGGTGAGTATCCATCATCATCATCATCATCAGGATTTGTTTGTGCGGGAAACTGGTCCAGTCGTTATCCTGTACTTTCACGGATAAATCAATCTTGATTTAGCATCTTGATTCACTGAACCAAATTGACAGGATCTTTTGAGCTTTATGAGTCGGAAGAGAGTGCAACTTGAAGAAGTGACAAATCTCCCACAGCAGCAGCAGCAGAAGAGGTGACTTTCTGGAACAATCGGGTCGAAATAATCCTGCACACACACACAGATGTGTAACCTAACAGGAGATGGCGACTCCGAGACTTGAGCACCATTCAAGTATGATTTGGATCATTAGGCATGTTGTACTGAAGTAGATGGCGACTCCGAGACTTGAGCACCATTCAAGTATGATTCGGATCATTAGACATGTTGTACTGAAGTAGAGGGTCCTATTAAAGGCCCTGATCAAACGTGGACACAGATACAATGTCGGGTTGATGTTTAACCCAGCTAATCGATTTGTACTGTCAAATGTTTGCGTGGCAATCCCATGTGGCACTTTTTTGCCACCTGGTTTCAAAGAATAAAAAATGAAAAAGAACAAAAGGGTCAAACTAGAGCTACTAATTTAATTTTTGGTCAAATTAGGGGTTAGCTACTAGCATAAAAACAACCCTTTTTTGATCTGCCGCGCTCACTTTTCTTCTCCTCCCATTCTGGGTGGGTCGGTGAGTTCTCTGACGTGGGGGCTGACATACCAGATTCATTGCCAGCGAACTAAGACAAGGCCACACGCATCTCAGCTCGAGAGAATTGAGGAGACAATGCCGGAGTGGAAGGATCAGATTACCATCGGGGGCTTTCCATCAGCGCGCTACTCAGGAGCCCTCTTCTGGACTGTTATTACACAAGCGCAATCCCACCCTCGGGATCATCCCCTCCCTCGATGTTGTTGCTGGGCTTCTAGGGTTCTTCTTCTTGAAGTCGGGGGGAGCGTGTTCCCATCCAAGCTAGGGCTCGCCATCAATCAATTGAATTCATTTTAGTTGTGATTGATAAAAGACTAATCTTGATCTTAGTTTTTATACTGATTTTCACAGATTAAAAGGTTATGAAACCTTTACTCATGTCCCGTTTTCTTATCAATTTTGACCTAATCTACTGTTCTCGGGTGAAAGGAAGAAAGGCTGGATAAGAAAAGGAGTTTTTGTTCTCTGATTTGGTGCTAATCTTCCTCAATTTTGATCTTGTAAACGACTCCATATTTAGGGTTTCAGTTTTTTCACTTTGATCATTAAGTGGTTCTCCTCCGCCCCCCCCC
>CXYZ01014963.1:537619-571414 GCA_900006705.1 Sonneratia caseolaris | reverse complement strand
TATTTTTATTTTTAAATTGACCGGTTTACTCATCGGTTCAATTGGATTTATTTGTTCAAGTGAGAACCGGTCGATTCAATTGAATTTGACCTCATTTAAATAATAATTGGATTTTTTGTGAGAACCGAACCGGGTGAGTGGCAGGTTCCCGATCAAACCGGTCAAACCGGTCGGCCCGGTCCGGTTTTAAAAACTATGGTTTAAGATATTAAACAATATTAGCTAGCATGGTAAAAAAAAAGTGTATTTGAAAGTATAAAAATAGTTTTTATAATAAAAATAATTATATGGATAATTATTTTAAATAATATGATTAATATTTATTTTAAGATATAAAATTATTAAAATTTATTTTTAGAGAATAATTATCTTCTGTGATTTGGATCACGACCGAGTTATGGTGGGCTGTACCAATGCCGCCTGAATTAGGCTTGACAGGTCTATTATATGAGTCCTGGCTAGATAGGAATTCGAATTAAGCATGGAGCGGGGCATAACAGCGTTAATTCCCTTGGCACATGGGAGGACAGACGATGCCTTGTTTGACTCGGAGCCCTTCGGTCAATCACTTTAATTACCACTCAGCGCTGGTCGGCATGACGGGGGGGAGGGGCACGTACAGTGGTCAATATTATATGCGACCGGCCGTGTGAACAGTCTCAAAATATTATGAGCGATAACTACCAACCCTAAAACCATCAACATTGATAGTTTAGCATATAAAATATTATAGATTTAATTTTTTTATTTATTATTTTTTATTTCAAAATTGTCCAATTGCACGATAAGTTATTAGTCAATATATTTATTATCATAAATTTTATATTTTATAATACTTACTATTCTGATAATTTAAAGTTGAACTAGTGATTTTCCCATTAGACTTTCGAAGAAGTGATTTAAAAATCAAATTCCATGTTAGAAAAGTCGATGAAAATTTTCCTGAGGATCCTGTCCCGACTGCTGATTAATCTCGATATACGTGTTGACTAATTCGAAAATACTATATAATGAAAATAAAAAAAAAATATTGGCCATTTCGTGGGTCGCGAACGACAGCTCAACGGATTTGCCGGAACCTTCTCCTTTCAAGGACAGGGACCACTTTCTTCCAGAACGTGCCTGTTCTGGGCCTCGTTCAGTGTCAGTGTCCATGCAGCGTCAGCGTACGTTGGGCTTGGGCTGGAAAGAACACCGGGACGGGCTCGATGGGCTAAGACGTCAGTATCGGGCCACCCCGGCAAGCTGTCGGGGCCGTTCGGCAAAACATGAAAAGCGGGGATGGCAACTGTGCCCCGACCCGAACGATCCGATCCGCCCTGACCCGCTTTGGGGCAGATCTTGGACCTGCCCATCCGTGGACGGGGCAGGGCTGGTCATGCTCTGACCCGCATGCAGGGCAGGTCAAGCTTGGATCCTCCTATTGTCCTGCCCGGCCTGTAAAGATATTTAATATATAAATTTATATTAAAATTTTTAATGTTTAAGCAATAATACTATATTTTTAAAAACCAGACTTGATCGGCCGGTTTGATTGAGAATCAGCTATTCACTAAGTCTAATTAGTAAAATTAACCCGATTGTATTTTAAATAAAATTAACTTCAATTAAACTGGTAGTTTTCAGTCTTATCGGTGAATCTAATTGAATTGATATGATAATCGACTAACTTAAAAATAAAAATATATTATAATATATATATTTTTATTTTACTAAATTTATATTTATATTTTATATTACATTTAAGTTAATATAATTGATATAATAAATATTCTTATTATAAATTATTGTTAAATTATAATATTATCTATTAAATATATAACTTAACTCATTAAATCCCGATTTAACTGATGCTTTATCTTATTTCTAGTTGGGCGTACTTTAAACAGCTTAATGCAATTATTTACTTCATTAAATTATTATATATATTATATTAAAATATTATAAAACAAAGGCTAAACATATATATGTATCTCCTCTGCCCCTTTTTCTCCTTTCAACTAGCGGTGTGGGATAGAATTGTTTTCCATTTTTGCATGTTTTCTTCCCCTTCATTTGTCCCACAGGGTGTCGACTCCGCTTCTTGCGTGCCAGGTCCGGGCCTTCCGATACCCGCACCGACTAGACTCGCGGCCGTGTTGACTCTACCGCGTTATTTGAGTGCACGGTTCTCATCCACCCCCATTTTTTAGAGCGAGTGATGCTCACGCTCCTGTCCCCTCTTTTCTTCTAAATTAATAAATTAAATTAAGTTAATTGAAGCCTCTTTTTTTTTTTTTTTTACTGATTCAACGTACCAGAATTTGAAGTTAGTAAAAATCAATTTCATCCTTAATTTATAATCATAATTGACAAATATGCAAAAAATAAAAACTTAACCATAATCATCAACTGAATTTAGACAACAACAATAATTATTATTATCCTTTTTTTTGCATTTTTTTAGAAGAAAAAATGCTTCGATTATTCTGATCAAATCTCGACAAGGGCAGATTAATCTTTATGAAGGGGTCCATATGTTTTTTTTGGGGCACAATTTGATTATTTATAGACAGTTGATTCTAATGTTCCTTAAGTTTGTCGAAGTTTAAATTATTTAGCACGTAAAATTCAAATTTTCATATTCAAGTATAGTATATAAGATAAATAATATAGTAACTTAATCAAACTGAATAAGCAAAAGGTTTAACCCAATAGACCATTACTCTCTATGCTCCCTCTCTCTCTATGCTCTCTATGCCCCCTCACCTTAACTCCTACAGATAGCCTCAATTTGTGGGTTTGAACTCATCGGAAACAGCTAACTATAATCATAGATTCTTCTCCTCTGTTGAGAATCCATCAATTTCTCCGAAGTTGTTTCTTCAGTGCCCAAAGGGGGTTTAAGGCAAGGCAATCTCTTATTGCCCGATCTTTTCATGATCTCAATGGATATCGTTTCTCCAATGTTGCATAGAGCAAAAGATAGGGGCCTGCTCCGGGGCATCATAATCTCAAGAGGTAATGATTCTCTCAATCACCTTCTCTTTGGGGATGATCTTATGATCCTCAGTAGTGAAACACAATATGAAGGAAATGATTGCAGAGCCATCCTGAATTCATTCTACACTTGGAGTGGATTAAAAATGAACTTTAACACATCGTGCCTCTTCTTTTCCCCAAGGATCAACAACTCTGTCGAGGCCAATCTCAAGTTCATTTTCAACATGCAAAAGTTGACGGATGATAATATGTGTCTTGGCAATCCTCTCTTTTTAAAGAGAAAAAGGTCAGAATCATTTGAATTCCTCATAAATAATATCAAGGGCAAGCTCAGTGGCCGAAAAGCCAAAGCTCTTTCATGGGCGGGTAGGACAACCCTAGTCAAATCTGTTCTAAACATCCTCCCTACGTGAACTGTGAGTGCCTACAAAGTACCAAGTAAAACTTGTTAGTAGATAGATAAAGCAATCAGGGATTTCTGGTGGGGAAAGACAGGGAAAGAAAGTAGATACTTCACCCCCATTAGTTGGAACTCCATTTGCCAACCCAAATCCAATGGAGGGGTAGGATTTAGGAGAGCATATGACCTAAATCGCACTATGCTCTCCAAATTTGCATAGCAATTAACCTCCAACTCAATCAGTCTGACTTACACTCTACTCAAAAACAAATATGGCAGTATTCTCGAACCCAAAGCTCAACATCCCATGAGTTGTTCTCCCCTTTGGACCAGCTTGCTTTCAACCTGTGGAGATATTTTCGAGCAAAATTGCTACAAATTGATTGGTAATGGAGTCACAACTAAGGTTGGCACGGTTCATAGATCCCACGACTCCATACATTCAAACCCTCACCCAAGAATTACACCATTGTTATTGAGGAACACTTGCTTGTCAAAGATCTTATCATGGGAAATGATTGGAACACTGTCTTGTTATATGAACTCTTTGACAGAAATTTAGTGTCAAATATACTCGAACTTTCCATTGGCAACCCCTTAAATGTTGATAAATACATATGACTGAAATCAAAATCAGGCAACCACTCAATTAAGACTTTTTTATCTAGCTTATCATAGTGCAGGTTTAGTATAGGGCATGAACTCTTTTGGAATAGGCTGTGGAACGTTAAGATGCATGATTGCTTGAAACTCCTATTATGGAGAATGGCATCAGGAGGTCTTCCTTGGGCATTCAATGCATATCATTTGAGGCGTGTCCTGATGGTTTTCAACATCTCTTTAGTGGGTGCCCATGTGTACGCATCCCTTGGAGAGAATCACAATGACACTTGTGTAAATGCTACCCACATATCTGGAACGGGGATGAAAAATCACCGATCAGCTATTTAATCAACCATGATGGTTCTACCTTGACAGAATCAAAACTGCAGAACTTTATACTTTTTGGTGCCATTCTGTACTCCAAACTATGGCAAGAGAGAAACAATGTCTTATTTGAAGGGGTTAAACTTGAGTTATTTGATTTTATGAATTTAGTGGGTAGGCTTTTTTTTTTTTTAATACAAGCAATGCTCGGATCAAGAAGGCTTTAATCTTGACTGCTCTGCTGATGTTGATGATTCATAGATCCCTGTAAATAGTGGCAGCAACTCAATAGTAGGAAGAGTGATTTTTGAAGGAAGCTTGCCCTCTCAAATAGGGACCACGGGAGGCGAAGGGGAAACTGAAGGAGGCTCAATCCAAGTCTTCACTGATGCAGGTTGGCAACCAACTGGAGTCTGCATTGCTAGGGATGGAAGAATACTTAGCTGGCATGGAAAGGAAGAAGCACAATCTCTGGGTTATGTTGAAGCTAAGGCACTCCTGTTGGCTGCAATGCTAGCCGTGAGCAACAGTTGGACCTTTGTCACTTTCCATTCTGACGCTTGTGACCCTATGAACTTTTGTAAATAAACAAATAAATAGTCTCCTGCCTAAGATAGTTTATATGTCTTAGGTAGCTTTTGGATCACTGGCGGTTCTCTTATTTCCTAGTCACGTTGCTCGGTACCTTGGGAAGCAAATAGTGTTGCTCATAATTTGGCAAAGATTCACCGATATTTTGTAGACACACAGTTATGTATTTTTATTGGGGGAGCAGTTCCAATTAGAGCTGTGAATTCGTGATAGCTAAAAAATATTAGTTTTAAGTACAATTATTTTATATTTTGAACGGTCCAGTTCAACTCGAATAAAATAAATTATTTAAAATAATTTAATATTTTAAAAATATTATATAATATAATTTATCTATTAATTTAAATATTATATTAATTATAAATTAAAATATAATTATTTATATATAATTAATTATTTTAAAATTTTCTCTAATTTTTTATTATAAACATATTTTTTCATATTTTCGAATTCATACAATACCATATGATATTTATGGTCGCCCAAAAATCTTAACCCTCACATAATTTACCAGCTTTTGATAGGTTTAGTTCCAATGCCGCCTAAGTGACTAATGTAATTTACTTTATTGATAAAAAAAAATATGTTGATAACAACGGGACTAGTAAAATTCAATAAAAGGTAAATAGGAAAATTCTTCCAACAGAGGACCAGCACGTGAAGCCTACGCGCTCGATAATCGCGTGATCATACGCAGGATATTTCCCACTAGCCCACGAGAACTTTAATAATGACATGCACCGGGCGTATGATTCTTTTGTGTGACTAGACATGGCCAATGCCGTGGGAGTCCGTGCGCCTGGTTCAGGAAATTGTTCCTCCGTCTCCGACCATTCACAATAAGATCGGATAACTCAGCGCATTAGCCGCCGCTGTACCGAAAGTAAAAGGCCCTGCCAAATTCCGTGTTCCGGCTCAATCACGGCGAAATGGCGTCTCGAGGAACATCCCTACTCCGGCTCGCGGCGGTGTTCGCGGTGGCGTTCATGTACTCCGCGGAGGCGCAGTCTTCCACGCCGTCGTGCGCGCAGAAGCTGACGCCGTGCGCCGAATACATGAACTCCACCAAGCCCCCGGAGTCTTGCTGCAACCCTATCAAGCAGACCGTCGCCACCGAACGGGACTGCCTCTGCAACCTCTACAATACTCCTGGACTGCTGGCGCTCTTCGGGGTCAACATCAGTCAGGCTCTTCAGCTCACTCGAGCATGCGGCGTCAATCCCGACACTAGCCTCTGCAATAGTACGTTGAAGCTTCAATTCACATTCTTTCCCTCTCCCCCCTCCCCCTCCGCCGCGCCGCTCTCCCACAACCCCCCNGCATAGATCGTCAAATAGCTACTGCCGGTTGGTGAAGACCATTTATGGAACGAGAAATGATAATGTGCTGAAAAACTCTCTGCGGAGTTTAATGTGACTGCTTCACTTTCCAAATTTAGAAAGCCTAAACATTGTTGTCGTCAAGAATGCGATCAATCAATTGTTTGAAGTATTTGATTTTGGATTATTTGATTCTTTCTGAAAATTTACGCCCTATCACGTATCAGTTTTGATTAAAGTCATTGCAGAAATTCCCTGTGAGTGTTGATGATCAGGTTCAGAGGTTTTTTTTAAGTAGATGATCAGACTGAGAACTTGATAATTCACTCATCATTTATCTTCTAATTTTTCCTATTTGCTGCAGCAACCACTTCGTCACCGACCTCCGCACCAGCACCGCCAGGTAATAGATACTCTGATGAACTCTTTATAGATTCAGTTCTGTCAGAGACAAACCACTGACTTGATACACGATCTTGACCTTGCACTGCTTCATATGAGAGCATGATAGGCGATTAATGAAGTCAACGCTACTCCGCACATATATATGAACTGTGGAGAAAAAAATGATGAAAATGATTTGCTACGAATATCTGCTGTCCAAGTAGTTGCATATGACCGATATAGGTTAGCACTTTTAAGCAAGATCCTAAGGAAGCTCCCATATTAGAGTATTTATAGTGGAAGAATTCTATGGTTGCAAGAGCTGCAGCCCGTAGTGGGCCTAATTGTTCATACCTGGATCAATCAGGACCGTTGTTTTTAGATAAAGTTGGTGAATATCATTAAAAAAATAGTTGCATAAGATGACTGCGACAACTCTTTCCTCTCTTGAAAAGTACCCAAATGAATACCAAACATGGCCACATAAATATCAAGTAAGCCCTTGAAAGCGTTGCCCTTGGTTTTGTACTTGGTATTACTGGTCCATCAGTTTGAGGGGGGGTGTTCATGGGCTTGGATAGGATAAGTGCATCGTTATCAATATTATATATATATATATATATATATATATCAAATAAAGGCTTTTATACTAAGAATTGTGATGTCTTGAAAGAAGTAACAATCTTGTTAGGTGGAACAGGTATTGACCTTACCTTTGTTGTTCCTGTTTGCCATTAATGAACCTTTGGGTTGGACTAGCTGATGCATTAGAAAGGAGGGGGAGAAAAAAAATGTGGAAATGGTTGCAAGGACATTGATAATTTCTCTCTGATGCTTTGGTTGCCTCTACCGTTGACATCAAAGTTGGAATTCTTTGAAAACATCTTCTAGAAATATGCCCCAGTCAATAAATTATTTTTCCCATAAAATAAACTTGCGGTTTCCTTGGAAAATTGTTGCCTTTCTGCTTAGGATCTTGCTCATATTGTATTTGTTCATAAACAGAAGGTGAATAGAAGCAAAATTGTGAGTTCTAGTGTCAATCATTGAATGGGACTCAGTAAGATCTGAAAGTGCATAGGCGTGTGCCTATTTTCTCATAGACATCTCATTTTGATATCAAACTATCTTACCTCTTACTTCAAGTTTGCTAGGAAGGACTGCAGCACGTTGAAGTCACCTTCCAAGTATAAATTGTTTCACATAGCCTAACTCAATCTGTGGTAGCAAATGTTGGATTGGAGTAGTTCTGTAACCAGCTAGACATGTCCATCAACCTAAGTATTACCTTAAACTTATAGTGCAGGTTCCCACTATGCTATTTGCTTGGGTTATAAGTACCTAATTCTTCAAAAATAATGTTTTGCCCAATTATTCTGCAGATTTCAAATGCTGACACTAGTAAAGTGATGGCATTATATGACTTCTGATCATGCCTTTTGTTTCACTGTTGGGATATCCTCAAGTCAGTATTTGATCAGAAGTAGTATTTTCCGTTAGTTTAGTAAGATGGCTAGTAGCTACCTCGATCTGGTCGTTTCACCCGTTGACAATTAGCATGAATCATGGGGAATCGGAAAAGAGAGAATAAAAATGAGCATCCCCAGCTCCTATTATTGAGTCGACCTCGTGGAACCGTTGAAATGTTGCAGGGTTACCAGAGAGTGATGCCAGGAGGGTGATGTGGAGTGAACTTCCAGGCCTGCTCTTACTATGGACTTCAATGCTGCTCTAGGGAGTTACTCGAGGTGATCCAGCCAGTTTAGGCACCTGTGAGCCGATCTTCAGCGCGCCCATTTGATTATTACGTAATTATGGCATGCCTTCTCTAGCTCGTCCACAGCCATGTTGTCACTGTCATGTATGTCGTATATTAATTTAGTCTTTCAGTTTCACCATTCAGTCTCGGATATCGAGCTGCGTGCTTATGTCATGTTGAGGCAAAGTAGGAGTGCAATGTTGCCGTTCAAATGCACTTCTTGCCCCTTTTTTTACTGCCAGGAAATCAACAAAATATACGGCTAAAATGGGGTTTGAAAGACATTTGTGAAATGCGGTTAACATGCTGATCCTTTCTTATTAGTAGTTTTATTGAGCTTGGAGTTTCATTAAATATGCTATATTAATCGAAATTACTAGTTATACCATAATTTTAAAAATCAGACCGGACTAGTTGGTTTGACTAGTTTGATCAGGAATCGGTCACTCATACAGTCTAGTTTCTAAAAAAATCTAATTGTACTTTAGATGAGATCGACTCCCGTTGAACTAGTGTGACTAGTAAATTTAATTAAATTGGTAGGTGAATTGGCTAATTTTAAGATTTAAAATAAAAATAAAAATGTATTATTTTATTTTATTAAATTTATATTTATATTTTATATTAAATTTTTAGTTAATATAATAATTATTTTAATAAATTTTATTATAAATTATATTTAAATAATATTATTATATAAAATTTTTTGATAATATTCTTTATTTAATATGTATTAAACTTATAAATTTATATTTATATCGATGGTTTATATTATGAAATTTTAAAAGTGATGAGCTGTATCTCAATCGCCTTTTCCTTTTGTAACTCATATAATTTCATTTTGCACTTTTAGCCCCTTCTGACCGCCGGCAAGGCAAAAGGGCTAAAAGTGCATCTTTTAACAGCCCGATTAGGGCAGTATTCCGACCCTTCCTGCCCAAATCAGCCTGTTAACCGCATCTGATAAAATGTCTTTTAACCCTATTTTAACCTTATATTTTGTTGATTTCTTGACGGTAAAAAAAGTGCTAAAACTGTACTTCTAGCCCTTCCCCACACCCCCCGGGTCAACGTCGGTTGCCAACGAACGTGGAAGGAAAGTCTATGGCACACCGAGAGATATAACCAGGGGGGGGGTGGGCGGGGGGGGCTTTAAATCGATAATACTGATGAATATACTAAATAACCGGGATATATTGTATCTTCCGAATAAGTATATGGAATATATTACATCTTTATCGTTTTCTATAAATCGAGTCCTATGCTCAACTTTTTATCAGAAATTTCTATAAAAACAACAATAACGAATATGCCCCCCGATTTTTCGAGCAATTAATTGGTTGGTTAGCTCTTCGTTCGCCGAGAGCCAGGGGCTCGTTCAACCCATAATCTCTGCAGTCATTGAATCCTAGAAGGCTGCCACGTGTAAGTTTCAATCAGTTATTTTTTTTGGGGGGTACCCTTTTATTTTTTGGTTTGATCCATTTAATAAATGGAAGTTCTTCTCTTCTTCTTCATTGACACGAGTGGCTTACATGATGTACTGCAGAATCTATAGGAGATCACTCAGTGTGAGCGCAGGAGGGAAGGCATATGATCTCTCGAGACCATAGGATTACCCACCGGAGAGTTTTTCCTTGCCGTCGAATATTTTGAGGTATAGCAAGTCCTCCTCTGACAGCCAGCGGCGACAGGTGACAGAGCAGAGTCCAATTATCGCATTCAAATAATGTATCATTTCCAGGACCCATCATCTCTATCCAATTGATGAACATATGTCTCTCATTTTCATCTTCAAGTCTGGGTCGGATCGAATGTTTGAACTGAACGGTACTTTGTCTTTAGCTATTCATGTGTATGTAAATGTTCGCCACGGCTGTAGGGCTGGACTAGTGAGATATCTATCTGTCGGTTGATTCTGATTTCCTGCAGGTTGAGCAGTACAGAAACTAGGAACGGGGATGGCCGCGTTGTTTTTTTGCACCCTTGGCGGCCATCACCCTGGCATCAACCACATTCTGGCGCTTCTTCAAGAGTCCGAGGCAATTCAGGAGGCCAGACCGCCGGTTACCACCCCGGGCCTCGGGGCCTGCCACTCATCGGCTACCTCCCATTTCTCAGCCCGAACCTCCACCAGATGTTCATGGACTCGGCCTCAACCTACGGGCCCCATTTACAAGATCCGCATAGGGACCACACACTCTACGTCATCATTAGCTCGCCGTCTCTGGCCGAAGGATTAAGGGTAACGAGAGACTCGGGGGTTAGACCGTTCGAAGAGCAGAGGCCGATCGATTTTTTAATCTGGGATCCTCATGTATAGTTCTTTCGGTCCAATTCTAAGGGTGAATTGGGCCAATTTCATAAGCGAAACTACTGGGTAGAGAGAGCCCTTGACCTCAGCTTCACTCGGAACATCCCAGCCCAGTAACATGCGTTTACTGGGCCTCGAATCGGGTCCGCTGACTGACAGTACAACACTCCATGAGAAGGGCCAGCCATATCCAACGGTGCCAACCAGTAACCATATGGCACATTGTAATCTTCTACCGTAACATGTTTTGCCTCTCGCGGTCGTGTAGCCAAAGGTTTCATAAAAGAATGTTCACGATGACATGGAACATGTCTTGCCTTGCACCGTAATCCTAATGATGATCAGGATCATCCTTTACGGTTCAATGGAACGGCTAATGATAGGTAGGCACTAGAAGGGGAATTCAACGGCCCGTAATATCCATTGAACCACCGTCCAGTGACAGGATCGTGAGATTGCTCGTCGATGGGTGGAGAGTCGGTTTGGGGGATCATCATCGTCTGCATAATGTAAAAAAATTAGGGTTAGCCCAAGAGGGGCGTATAGGATTCTGGCAACTACCGATCTACAGATTTTATCATCCCGAGAGAGCGTATAACGCAATCAGAGGGATCAGATAGTCTTCCTAGGTTAGCACTGCGTTGCCTTATCCTTCTTCTCCGTCTTCTTCAATCTGCCCGCGACCGTCTATCCTCTCTCTTGGTCGGCCCCCTCCAATGTCAACGGAGGAAGGACCCCGGAAGCCTTAGCCTTAGCACTCTGATAAAGATCCTGATTCCTTCAATTGGGGGGCTCTCGGACTTGAAGCCCTCAGTAAAGCCAGGATCTTGAGCCACCTAAAGACCTCCGAATCCGATCCCTGACCCAGAACCCTAACCCTAGCCCTGGTTGCCTCCTGATTTCACTTGCAGCGAGAGGAGATGTCGCAGTTGAAGACAATGTCCCACCTCGACAGCATCCCATCCTCGCCGGGCAAGTTCAAGCCCGATAGGCCCTCTCTTCGCATCCAGCGCCTCCGCTTCCAGTCACCCCTGCTCTCCCGCTTGGCCTTCTGGTCCCTCCTCTTCCTCATTCTCGTGGCCTTCCTCTGCCTCCTATTCCCTCCGTCCTCCTCTTCATTCTCCCAGCATCGACGTGGCCTCGACACTGGCGCCTCGTGGGGCGGGCGTGAGTGGGAGAGGCGGCTCCGCAGGTCCGCCGCCCCCAGGTCCCGCCCTGGTCGCGTTGTCCTCGTTACCGGTGCTGCCGGCTTCGTAGGCTACCACGTTTCCCTCGCCCTCAGGCGGCGTGGGGACGGTGTGATTGGGCTCGACAACTTCAATGGCTACTACGACACCGCGCTCAAGCGAGCTCGCCAGAATCTCCTTTCGCGATCGGGGGTCTTCATAGCCGAGGGCGATATCGACGATCCTGCTCTGCTCAAGAAATTGTTCGACGTGGTCGCATTCACACATGTGATGCACTTCGCCGCCCAGGCGGGCGTCCGATATGCAATGGAAAACCCGTCCTCGTATGTCCGCAGTAACATCGCTGGGTTCGTGAACCTCCTTGAAGCCTGCAGGTCAGCGAACCCTCAGCCTGCCATAATCTGGGCATCCTCGAGTTCGGTCTATGGGCTAAACACCAAGGTGCCCTTCTCAGAGAAGGACCGAACTGATCAGCCTGCGAGCCTCTATGCTGCCACGAAGAAGGCTGGCGAGGAGATTGCCCATACGTACAACCACATCTATGGTCTCTCGATTACAGGCCTACGGTTCTTTACAGTTTATGGGCCATGGGGCCGCCCTGATATGGCCTACTTCTTCTTCACCAAGGACATTCTGAAAGGAAAGCAGATAACGATCTACGAGGGGCCTGATCACAGCTCCGTGGCTAGAGATTTCACCTACATCGACGACATTGTGAAGGGTTGTCTTGGAGCTCTGGATACGGCTAAGAAGAGCACGGGGAGTGGGGGGAAGAAGAGAGGGACAGCCCAGCTTCGGATATTTAACTTGGGTAACACTTCCCCTGTCCCGGTGACGGAGCTTGTCAGGATCCTCGAGAAGCTGCTGAAGGTGAAGGCGAAGAAAAAGCTGCTCCCTCTTCCCAGGAATGGTGACGTTAAGTTCACACATGCCAACATAACTCTGGCACGATCCGAGCTTGGCTATGAGCCCAAGACCGATCTAGAGTCAGGGTTGAAGAAGTTCATCAAGTGGTACATCAGCTACTACAATGGGTCGAAGAAGAGCTCCTTCCGGTGAAATGTTTCGGTACTATCCTGTAGCCTGGGCTTTGAATGTACTTAGGTGCAATTTCCTCCATTGCTCTATGCCTCATTTATGGATATACCTTGTCGAATTGAAAGGAAGATGGAGTTATTGATTCTGTTTGACTGAATCAGGGCTTTTGTTTTGTTTCTGCATCGTCTTCATTTCATTCATCTACTAGCTAGGCTATTCTGTACAGTCCCGTAGACTTTCTGGTTACAGAGATATTAATAATTGATGGTCCTTCCCTAAGCTGATCTCACTCATTTTGCTGCTGCAATGCTATGCTATGGATTTTTTTGCTTTTGCTGTAACAACAGCACACAAATCAAATTAAACCACTAGCAAAATTAATGTTGCAATAATGCAAGTCTTACCAGGTGTTATATTAAAAGAAGAGTGATGCTACCTGAATCCACATTACCAATGTAGCAAACCATGGATTCAGAGTCTACACTGATCGAGATCAACCACATAATCATATCCCATGGCCAGATGTACAATGTAGATCAATTGTTTCTTAAAGTTTCTATGCCCGCAGAACCCTCGGCAGCAGATGGTTTTTTTTTTTAATCTTAATCTTCCCATTTTTATACAATTTTTTTAATAGTGGACCCTCGGAATAAATCTTTTGGTCGTGCAGACCAATCGTAATGATGACTTTGAATTACATTATAAGTTAAAACCAAGTGGATTTATTTTTGTCCATTCACCTTTCTTTAAGCAGAAGGAATCCTCTCCATAAAGATGTATCTTGCCTTACAATTTTCATGCGTCAAGCGGGCCTTCCTGCTGCATGACTCCGTCCTCGAGCTCAAGGTTTTTAACCCATTAATTCAATGGTGCTGTATGATTGATATGCGTGCGCATCAAAATTCACTTGGGGCGATTTGTGAATGTCACCACAAGCTGTAGCATCACAGAAGTCTGCCCTGTTCTGATTGTCTTTCCATGGTTTTATCCATTTCAACGATGACTCCTACTGAGCATTCAACAAATCCTGGTCGAGCTGTCCCACTTGTTAAGATACCTATCTTAACTGGCCGATGAAGATATCGTGCCTTCTCATGAAGCTACCCTACGAGATATTGCCCCCCAGACAGCTTTTACTTGAAAGTGCATTAACAGGGAGAGCGAACTGAAAAGGTCCGGAAACAGTAGATTCTAACGCAAGTATGTCCAGTTAATCCTTCGTTGTTCCTAATCCAAACGAAGTGTCTCGTCCAATCACAGGCATAAGAAGTATATCTGAAGAAACGTACATTGTTTGGGTTCTCACAACACAAAGTCACTGACACGATTCTGCAGAAGGAATATCAGGATCAGAGTCTAACTCCCACCAACCCCGAGCATCACCTACGTGAGCATCAATCCCACTCTCGGTGCCTTCAATATCCCGAATAACATCCTCGTCGGTCTCGTAATAAAATTCGTACCTTTCCTTCTCCACCTCAGTGTCATATTTCCACTCCGATCTCTTCAATATCTCCCGGTCCTTCCGTCGGCCCAGGACTGATTCGGCTTCCTTCTTTGCCCTTCCCAACAGAATCTCCTTCCACGAGAACCCTACATCTGCTGTCCTCTTCAGAATCCCATCACTAATGTCCCCGACCACAACTGTCTTAAGACACCTCAGCCTTGCTTCCTCGAGAATGCCCTCAAAACCCGAGTCATCTGACACAAGAACAACACAGTCAGCTCTCCTATGGTCCATCATATCGATCATGTGACTCCTCAGTGCAATATCTGCTGCCTGAGGCCTATCTGAAACGGTCTGGACCCAGAACCCCGCCTGCTTCAACTCATCTGCCAGTCCATAGCCAACTCTTGGGGTCAAAATGTCCCTTGCAGCATTCCTGTACCTATCCATCTTCATCGTGTACTTTGCTACCAGGTTGACCCTCCTCTTCCCTCTGGCAGATTCGATCTGACTTAGTCTCTTCTTGTGCTCACGCTCATGGATTTGCCTAAAGTGGTTAATGAGCTTGTCATTTGTGGAGAACTTTCGACTGCAGACATGACACAAGTACGGTTCTGAGGGCCTGATCACTCCTTTGTTCTCCAACTGATTCAGCAGTTTCCTCTCTTTTCTCCGTTCTCTAACAACCCTGGGAACATAGCTGAATGAATGGCTATTAGCATAAGCCACCATGTGCCTCACAGAGCCAAAAGAAGAAGCCATCACCTTTAGCTTGGTGGCGGCTTCAAAAGGAGGAAACGAGTTCGGTGGCTTATTGTCCAAGTCCCAGAAAATGGCAACATTGGGTCGGTTGGGTCTTGGTTCGGCGGACGACCATGATAGCAACGAACTATACCCTGACCTCAGACTACAGTTACAGTATCTAGTGAAATCAGCTAGTGGGTTCCTGAGATCAGAGCAGTATCCATTTCCAGGGAAACTGAGCGTCTTCCGAAGAGTTGAAAGCATGAATTGCTAACAAGAAATGGAATCTCGAAATCTGCTCCTATCACTTCCAATTCATGGACGAGCAGGGTTCACAAATTCTTGTCTTGCCATGCCTTCACCTGGAAGCTCTAAACAGGCAGAATTGCTGAAACACAAATACAAAGATGAAATTAACTCGACCAAAACCCCAAAATGAACATGTCCGAAGAATTTATGGTTTTCACAATAGGACAACGATTCCGGGAAGCGGCGAACGAAAGTAATTAGTGCAGAACAGAAGAAGGTGCCCGAGATTGTAATCAAAGTTAAGCAATGTGAATTAAGAATCCAATGAGAAACGCTGCGGAAGTGAAGAAGAACACAATAATTTCTCTAAGAAAAAAAGAATTCTGCTGGGTCGCAGATCCTTAGAAAGCAAAAGGGCGAGGCAAAAAAGAAGAAGAACGCGGCAACTCACCAGCTACAAGATTGATGTTCCCTTGCACGCAGGTTAGTTCTCGTCGCCAAGCCTTAATTCTGCAACCGCAACCGTGAGAGCGGAGCGAGGAAGGGAAGAAGAAAATGGTGAATGCAGAGGAAGATAAACGCCCAATTAGAAAACATGACGAGGCCCATAATCGAGCCCGTAAACAAAAATATTGCAGGCCCATCCATGTTTACCAGCAAAGTGCTGAAATTAGACCAGTAAAAAATGGGCCCAGCCCAAAAATACCATCGTGTGCCGGGTTTTCGGGCCGTGTCGGTATGGCACTAAAATAAATCGGGCCAGCCGATACTGTTTAGGATAGAAAAGAAAAATATGAGAAAGTTTGAAAATTTTTATTACTTACATATAAATAATTATATCTTCATAGTGCTTTCAATATTTTCTTTAAATCAACACAAATTTAGATAAAATGATAAATTATACCACACAAAATTTTATTTTTAAAATTTATCAAAATTTGATTTTTAAAACAATTATTTTGCTCAATTCAAGCAGGCCGAAACCAGAATTTTTGTGCCAACCAAGATGATAGGCCACACCGACCTTGCCTGAATGGACAGTCTAGCCAAAATTGACCATAACTAGCTATTGACAGTTTTACTTCTAAAAATTATCCAGAACAAATATATAATTATTTTTCTACATTTTTTAATTATATATATTTTTATCTATAAAATTTGAATATAATACCTTTATATATATAAAAGATATTGAGAAATCCTAATATATGCATATTCATACACGCTCCAATCGCAAAGGGGCAGTGAAGGAGAACGTATAAAGAAATGTGTCATCACCACCATCCACCCACCCACCCACCAATATGCAGTAGTATATTTAAATATCTATCCTTCAATTATATATATATATATAAGGATAATAAAATAAATATTTATTTAAATAAAAAAACACATGTCGTATATTTCGTACAAACGATGACTTTTTCTCAGTGGGATTGATTGAATGAGAAACAGCGAATCTAGTCGGTGTTCTTAAGGTTTCTTCTTTGTGGGAGTTGATTGGCTACAACCTTAATGTCATCTTTGTCATTTTGTGGATGAAGCTGCCAGCAGTCCAACTTCGACGGTGGATCTTGACTCGGTTCACGTTATCCTCCTGTGTTTCATCACTTGGGCATGACAGAAATTAATGCCACGGCTCACCAAAATAAACCCTAATTCAACGCTGTCCATCTTCGATGCTCGAGGGTGGAAATCCTCAACTCACACGATCCTGAAGTACTTTCTTCACTTTTTTTTTAATTGGAGTAATTATAGTCGAAATCTTAAAAAAGTCCACTTTATTTTATAAGTTAATTTTTAAAATTTAAAAGTACCCCATTCGGTCATAACGGAGTATTGATGTGATGTGATAATTATCCATTTATTAGTAAGCTTACGTGTAATCAAATTGATAATATAACATATTTACATGTCACTAAATTGTATTACTTAACTATCATTTGCACTTATTTAATGGCGATTAACATGAAAATTTTAATATTATAATGATTTCAAACTTTTAAAATTAGAAGAGATACTTTTTAAAATTTTAATGCCCATTTATAAAATAAAATATTATAATTTTTCAACTAACTATACATTCAGGACAGTATCACGGTGAAAATATTATCCTATGGTCATACCGAGTGGGTTTTGGATACGCGTGTGTTGGAAATTTGGGGCCGGGGATAGAGGGGCGACGGCGGCTGTTAGTGAAGACCCCTATTTGTGATGGTGGCAGACCGTGATAATTACATGAGAAAGCTCGAGACGTTATCGGAGCATCCAGATAGGCTGTTCCAGTGACGGTAGATGATAAATTTTTTTTTGTATTATAAGAATTCTTTTATCTAATAAATTGATTTATTTCGAATTATAATAAATTAGGATTAATTTAATTATAGTAGTGAGAGATGATGTATATAAGAAAATAATAGGAAACGTAGCCATCATTGATCAACAGTAAATTCATTGTTTATGTCGACATGCCGTTGTGTTTTATTGACCTCATGTACTATATATTTGATATATATATATATATATACACGTGTGTACGTATTGTATTTGCTGGAAGTGGACGTACGTTATAGTTATTGACTTTAATGACCCCTGGGATGGGATCGATTTTGGACACATATTTATCGGTGACGGCAGATCGATTTGACCTGAGATTTTTCCGACTCGGATAAGAACATGAGCCAACAGTCAATATGATAATCTACAGTAGAATTGACATAGCACGGTAGCATTGCGGCCGGTGATCCTTTCGTTCAATCATGATTTGGTGACTTCAATGTCCCCGGTTCAAATCTCACATGTCATGCCTTGTCAGAGTTAAAATCTTAAACAACGCTGTCTTCTGTCTTCTTGAATTGTACTAAATTCTTGACCGTGTTTAGCTAGTACAACATCTTCTTAAATTATACCAAATTCACAAAATTTTAAATAATATCTAGCCAGTGGGTTCTATTATCACTGCTGCTATATTCTTTTTTTTTCATTAAAAATAGAATTAAGATAGTAAAAGTAAATATATTTAGGGTAGGTAAGTAAAAGGAGGAGGATAGCATGACGTAATAATGTATTGCACACATATATATTTATATTTATTTGTAAGTGATGTATGGCATATATTTATCAATTAATTCCAATCGCCGTATTTTTTTTTTAACTGAGATTGAAATTGTAAGCATTATCTGCTTTCCTTTTCATTTACTTAGGCAATGAGGATTCTTTGACTTTACGCATGATTGCTTTATCTTATTTACCACGAAAATGTACTAGGGTTATCTGGTCAGTCTTACCTCCCCATAATTTTATATTTAAATATTATAAATATAAAAAAAAACATATAATAGAACAGAATTTTTATATCTCATCAATTAATTTGACTTAAATTTAAATTAATAAGAAAAAAACAAATTCGACAAAGTTAAAGAGGGGAAGGGAAGAGTTGGCTGCAGATGATGGAAGAAGTGGAATGTCTCGGTACGGATCTCACGGTATAGCAGCAAACAGCAGTACCATTCCACACGTTGAACTTCGGGCCAAAGCAATAATGTCAACGGTCTCCTCTTCTCTCTGTCAACAATAAAATAAGCTTCTGTCTTCCTCCCTCCTCCTTCAACTTCCCCGTCAAGCATAGCACAGCACAGCAAAACCCAACTTCGACACCAACTAAGAAGAAGAAGAAGAAGAAGAAGAAGAAGAAGATGAGGCTAACTTGGTCTCCTGAAAGAGCCTCGAAGGCCTACATAGAGACTGTTACTGCGGTAGGCGAATATTCTTCGTCGTACTTCCCGTGCTGTGCTGTGTTTTGTCTTTGGAATTTGTGTTTCATGATCGATCGATTCGTTCCCTTCTGTACTTGAGGTTGTTTTCAGTGCAAAGCCCACAGGGAATCAGGTGTGCCGGAGCTTGTCTCCGCCATGGCTGCAGGCTGGAACGCACAGCTCATCTTGGAGACTTGGGCCCAGGGGAGGCCTATAGCAACTAGCATCGGCCTAGCCATCTCGAGCCGCCACACAGGTGGCAGGCACGTCTGTGTCGTTCCTGATGAGGGGTCGAGGTCGGAGTATATTAAGATGGTGGGAGAGGTGGACTCTGCCACGGAATTACTAACCATTGGTGATGCCGAGGAAGCCATGGGAGGAGTCGTCGGGATAGACTTCATGGTGGTGGACTGCAGGCAGGAGGATTTCTGGAAGCTGCTAAGGACGGCCAGGCTGGGAGATCGAGGCGCCGTTCTGGTGTGCAAGAACGCAAGCTCAAGGATTTTGTCGGGTTTCCAGTGGGAGAGCGTTCTCGAAGGAGGCAGGCCCCGCGGCCACCGCCTCGTGAGGTCGGTGTTCCTTCCAGTGGGCAAGGGGCTCGATATTGCGTATGTGGGGACGAGCGGAGGCAGCACTTCTGGTACGGCCAGGAAAAACAGCCGGTGGATCAAGTATGTCAATCATGAATCTGGCGAGGAGATCATCATAAGGAAGTAGAAGTGAACGATTCGACCGAACCATATCTCGTATTTGTACATAAGGTTACGGTGATCTTGTAATAAATTAATGACAGTAAAAAAATTTTGCTACAAAGTCAATATATCAGACAACTGAGAGTCCACTATTTAAACCTCGCTGCTCATCTACCTCGGCTCGATGATAGCCTGCACATACACCATTCATCCACGAATAGGATCCCACTTCTCACTAGGTTAAAGGTAATTTACGGTTCAAGAATAGTAGAAGCAAGGCAGGAGTAAGGCAGCCGATACTCTGAGCCCACGTTTTGCAAGTAACAGTTAAAATTGTCCCAATCAGTAGTACATCATCAACGGCAAATATCAGTGAAATTAAGTTTTGCAGGCTCAACCAGTGGTTGGTCACCGGTGCCTGCAGCTTTCTTGCAGCATATTCAATGTTCCAACGTGCAGAAAGGCAGGGAGCTGTCTTTTCTTTATAACAGTTTCTGCAGACAATAAGCGTCCGTGACATTGAAGTGCATGTCGAACTTTCGGGTTCGTCCGAACATAGTCGGCAAAACACGGTCAAACGTTTAGTTTTCCCGAGTTGCAGATTGATGGAGGTGGTTCTGCTTGTTGCTGGAGATCAGACCCTGTTAACCTTTTTCAACTTCCACGTCCACTGCAACTCGGCCTGTTTTCAGTCTAAATCAAACACACCACACAGTTCTCTTTTTTTTTTTTCCTCATATGCAGAACGTGATAGATTAGGAAAAGATGAATGAGAGGCTCATCAATGCCTTGATAACTACTCCATCACAAGAACCTTCCTCCCTCTTCAATGCCCTGATCCTGACCTTACTGAGTGATACACAGTATCTCCCCTCTCTCCAGACCCCTCACATTACTCCATTCACATGCTTCAGGTCACATCCTTTGGCATAAAGCATGATCCGAGACAACAAATTGTCGATGTTGATCGAGATCTGGATCCCGTATCTCACTCGTACATGAGGAGCAGGCCCAAGAATCCTCGTCCAGTCCATCTCTCTCTCTCTCTCTCTCTCTCTCTCTCTCTATTTTCCATGTCATTTGTGTGTTTATGTAGATATTTTTCGTGGTTTTTCATAGTGTAACGCTTCTGTCTCTTGAAATGTTATTGAATGGGTCCACAGTACGTATGAATCTTGTCAAAGAGATTCACTCGGAAGAAGAAAGCGACACAGCTTTAAGCTTGTTCAAGGGGGAGTCCATGGGCTTCGGCCAGTTGGGCCGAAGAGGGCTTAATGAGGCCCACATGTCGCCTCTGGACCGACATTCACTCAATCTCAGCCTGTTTTATCGGCGGTTTTCCCCACCTCCGGTCGTTAAAAAGTGAACCGTGGAACCATAACGTATTACGGCCGTCCATGCAGTTCATGGTGAGGAAGAACACCACATACCTAACTCAATAATGTCCGCCGGGGGTGTCTGTCGGTCCGATCCTGAGCGACCGCTACATCATGTTGGTTCCTTTTTACTCTCTTTTTCCATGGTTGCATTATTTTGGCTTTCGACACGACAATAATGTGCACTCAAGGGGTGAGTGAACGTTCCATTCTCAAGCTGGATTCGCGGCTGGGAAAAAGAGAGCAGTTGCTTCAATCATGCCGTAAAAAACAATGTGAAATCTCAGTCGAAATCATCATACATGGTACAAGACCGAGGATCGATCTTCAACATAGCTTCTAGTGTACCCTTTCTACCCTATGGTTTTTCAATATATTATGGAACTAAAAATAATTCGCTGCTATATGTGATACCCAATAAATTTATTTTATAAAAATCAATCAAATGAATGTATATTTTATGATTATTTTTCATTATTATGGCCTATGTATATATACATATATCTACATGTATTTTTTTAATAAATTTTACATAAAAAATTCATTGTATGATGCTGACGGGATATGTATTCACACATTAAGGGTTAATTTGAAGTGCAAAATCTTGCAAATGCCACCTAATCTCTAGCTGTCCGATACATGGTCTCTCTATAACTTCATAACTATATCACGAATTATCTAATCTCAGCCGTATCAGTGTCTTAAGAAAATCCTATGGCAGTTGGATATACCGGACAAAAAATTATTCAAACTAAGTCACCACTAGCAAGGAACGACGAATTAGATGCGCGGGCAGCCATCGAGGACTGGGTCTGCGAGAACCTCACGTGGCCAAATTAGAGATATTCATATTTTGCATTCTCTATTTTAAAGAGAAAAAAAAATTATACCAGTAAACATCAACCACCGTGGGGACTCTCCCGATCCTTGCGCATCTTGTGACGTATTATAATCCCCACTAATGGCTCGCTGATTCCACCTGATTAGTGAGCACAATTGGCGAGGGGAAAAGAGTACTAATAATTTGCAATTATACCAGCCCACTTTTAGACTTAACCATCCATGCTCGACCAATGAAATACGATCCCTTTCTTCTCAAGCAAATTATCAATTATGGCTCGTACCCAAAAGAAAAGAGAAAAGGAAGAAGAGAATAATAGAGAGTAAGGAAAACGCACCCAACCTTTTGTTTGGTGGTCTCATCCGATAGATACATGGGAATAGCCACGTGAGTGTTCATATGTATGCATGTATGTTAAACTATTAACAATAAGATTACTACCAACGCACGACAAAGAATTGAATTATCACTCGAGGCAAGCAATGCACTAGTACTACTTGTAACGGGCTTCACCAACGGCGCGGCTTGGATAAAAAGAAGAAGAGCAAATGTACAGCTTGGTGAGACTACTCACATATGTACTTGCACATAAAATTTATATGAATCCATGTGCTCTCATGAGAGTATTCATAAGTTTAGGGAAATAAATCTTCATTATAAAAAGGAAGAAGAATTGAAAGAGAAGAAAAGCAAGTGAACGGTATGCAAACACTGTGAAACCAATTTGCCATTTTACAATATATATATATATGAGATCGTATCGGATTTGTGTGTATATAATGAAAACAAAGAAGGCCGTGTCATTGATTTTCTCGAATGCGTATGGACCGTCACTATATGGAAATCAAATACTGTCCTCCCCTCCCATCTCTCTCTCTCTCTCTCCCTCTCTCCCTCTCTCTCCCTTTTTGTCGTTTAGGCTAAACGTCTCCTTTTTCGTACGAAATAATGTGATTTGGACCGCATTAAGGACATGATTAAGCGAGTTAATTACTGTCCTAATGACTGCTTAGATGAAGTAAGACGGGAGGAACCGGTGAGGATGAAATCGCTTATGGTCGTTCGTGAGAGCCGTGTTCTAACCGAACGGTGAATGATAGCAGGGATAATCATAAGATGTTGTTGCCGCGATTCATGGACGAGTGCGGGTGCCGCGGTTGAATGTGAAGCGGATCGAGTAGCTTATGCTGACAATCTCGACCCCTGGAAGTGGACGGTGGAGCTTCGGAAACAACGCCGTTAGGATTCAAAAATTAATCATACATCATACCTAAATATGATATGCATAATTTAATTGTAATTTTATCTCTTGATTTTTTATTTGGAGAACTGTAATAGCATATGAGCGTGGAGGCTAAGGAATATTCGACTCTCGCCAAGCAAAATCCATCGACGGTTTAATGGATCTCACACCCCCAGAAAACAGAGAGGAGAGAGAGAGAGAGAGAGAGAGAGTCCAACATCGGCTAATGACTGCCGTCACTGCTCGAGCGGGGGGGGACCAATCATCTCCCCCCGCGGTAGCCGCACGTGTCATTTACTGTATAAGCACGTGTTTCATATAGAACTGTATGCGCTCGTGCGCGTACACTGTAGACGCACGTGTTCCATCCTCACCGTGTGCTACTGTTGAGCTGGCTGCATTGTCTCTGTCCGATATTTTCATTGGACAGCATTCCGCAATAATTGTCATCATTTTCCAAGGATTGCAGCAGTAGACACTATGATGCCCAGAGTATTTTGATGGAAAACAAATTAAGAAATAAAATTAATTAATTTTTTCTGTGTTAATTATTTTAGTTGAGCAATCCTGTGTTTTTCTTTTCCTCTAGATATTCTCCTATTTCTTTTTTCGGTCAAACTTTCCAGACGAGGCCCGTTACACTTTTGGGCCCGTTGAGTGGCCCAGGACACGACACGCTAGTATTCTTCTTCTTCTTCTTCTTCGTGGTGCTTCAGCTCGATGCGAGTATGGTCGAACGGGAACCTTGGCAACTGAATCCACTGCACGAAGATCCAGAAACTTTTACCATCGTACATGTTTCGATAGAAAGCTCGCTCGCCGTTTTCGTCTCGAATCATCAAGGTTGGAAATTCATCGGACAGATATTACTGGCTGGGAAAGTTTAGCCGGTTTTAATTTGCCGGTCAAAGGAGATCAGTGACGCATTAGCTTTCTAAATCCAGCGGCGCCTCACAGCTCAGGCAGTGGCTAAATTGTATATAATACCAGAGGGGAAGGGGGCGGGCTGGCCGCGAGGGGACCATATGGGTGGAGGAGGATGCATTGGGTCTTTTTAGGGAGGTGACGTCACCCTGTCGGACAGCATGGCGTCACGGTTCTATCGTACGGAAGACTGGCGGAGATTTTTTGCAGGATGGGATTCTGAATTTTCTGTGTGGGGGGAACAGTAGTTGACCACGTGATATGGAGTGATATTGCGGTCCAGTCAAAGCCCTACAATCTACTACCCATCCTCTTTTGTCCCCACTCTATTATTATATAACAATACACTTCACGTACATATAACACACATACACATATTTATAATGCATGATATCCCATTCATTTCCTCTTACAAAAATATAAAAAAAAATCTATTTTATTCATCTGTGTAGTTCGAGTTTTAAGGAAAGGTGGATGATGGACTATATTAATTGATTTTAATTTTCCCAGTGGATTGGGGAAGTCATTAGTAGAATTAGCTAGCACCGTAATGGGTACTTAGAAGTTAATGAATGAATGGGTTTAGATTTACCCGAGATAGGGCTTATTCCGAGAATCACGTTAACCCTAGTGATGAGGGAGTTCGAAATGGGACTTTTCCCTAGATTGAGAGTATCGAGTAGTATCATTAATTACCCCCTTAAACCCATGTGGGTTAGGTCTTCTAATGATACCAAATTAGTTAGCCCCGAGATGATTATAATCTCTCAAATGGGGCCCCGTAATCGTACGTATGTAGAGAGAGTTAAACTAGCTTTTTTTATAAAGGGCAACGGATGGGACACGTGTTGACTATCATTATACAAGTGGTACACACATCTTTCTCTAATTATATATATAGATATATAATCATAATCTCATGGTGTACAATTAATGAGCACGACTCTAATTGAGTATAGATTAATCGAGAAGATTTGATGTTTAATTTCTCTACATAAGATGGGTTGGAATTTGAGATGTTACAGTGAAAAAAGAGGTTGATTGGTTCGGAAATTTTGGGTTACACTTGCCCTACCTACTTACCGGTGGAACTCTGTATGGGAACACAGGAAATAATTGCAAGGATTGAGGATAAATGACACATGCCAGACTACAGATAAAAAGCAGAGTCGGTGTTTGGCGATTAAACATGAAGAGGGGTAGGCTTTGTCGGAAGCATTTCCATCAGTGAACATCAAATGCTTGGCTCCGATCGATAAAGGTGACATCAGGATGTCTTCCAGTTACCATTGGACCTCCTCTTCTTTTTTTTTTCTTTTTAAATCTTTGGCTGAAATGGGTAATTTTAAAATTACAACCAATTTTATAACAATTTTAATTATATATACACGCTAAACTTTATAAATATTTAAATATACAAAGTAAGTATGACAACGTCACTTTTTAACTAATAACACGGGAAAGAAAGTTATTTTAGTTGATTTTTTTTTCGTTAATGATATATGATAACATTGTCACAATGACGGCACTGTCATTTCACTGGCAGTCGGCAGGTCTTGACCATTCATATTCAGTTAAGTGACAATAATCCGAACAGTTGTAACTTATAATTCCTAATACGCCCCTACCATGGCACTATCAATACGGTGAAGGTAGGTCGCGGAGGTAATCGTGCATTCATCTCTCTAATTTTCCACTAATCATTGTACCTTCTCTCTCACATTGTTTGACTTGAATGTCGGGGGGCCGAATCGGTTCATCACCCCCGATCTTGGCTCCCTTTCTTTAGAGTTTGATAAATTTTTATACGATACAATAATTGCATGAAGTTTCGCAAGTTAAAATTAAGTTAGGATAAACTTGTATAAGTTAGTATAATATTTTATTAATTATATCTAATTAAATATATGTTAACATATATTATTTATTTATTTGAATGTATCATTAATTAAATGGGTCAAATTTTATTCATTACATTTTAGTATATAATCTTATTATCATAATCATATGGTAAATATTTTGTCAAATTATTAATATTATAATATCAAATGAGTTAATAGTCTACATGTACAATGGATACGTCTAAACATATTTACTTTACATTAATTAAATATGTATGGTACGTATAAACGATTAGACACAATACAATATAATATGATAAAATTTTAGTACATTTACCGAGAATCGTAAGATTACCTGCTCCACCTGTCCTTTTCCACTCTGGCCGGTACATCTCGCACCCTATGTCTGCTACCCTTAGATATGAATTATAATCTTAATATTTCTCATAATTCGTCGACACTTGAGGCGAGCGTTGCTCATTGGAGCCGACAATAAAATTTGTTGTAGACCGTATCTTCTTTATTCGTGAAAAAGTAAATGAAATTGTTTTCCTTTCACTACTTTTTGCATACCATTGTATGGTTCCCACCATAATTTTTAAAATTGTATCAAACCAGGAATCGGTCAAGGTATAAGTTTATGAGTTGATAAATCGGATCGGGAGTTCAATTGGTCGAACCGTATGTTTAATATATTATATTACCAATACCATAATTTATAATAAAAATAATTAATATAATCATTATATTAATATCAAATTCAACCTACAATATAAATATAAATATAGTTATAATTTATTTTTAATTTTTAATTTTAAATTGATCAATTTTCTTATCAGTTCAATTGAATTTGGTTTGACTAAGAACTGACTTGTTGAACTAGATTTGACCTAATTTAAAGTGTAATTGAATTATTTATGAGAACTGAACTGGATGAGTGACCAGTTTCCGATCAAACCTACCGACCTGATCTGATATTTAAAACTATGGTTGCACCCGTTGGACGACCAGCTAGGGGAGCCTACTTCGACATTATCACTTGAAAAAGACATAGGATAGGGATTAGGGGGCCTGATCTAGAAAGAAAAAAAAATGAACAGAAGTGATGCCATTTTTAAAATCTAGGTTGGTTACGCGTAATCTTAATGATCGGTCTAATCAAGATATAATATTGATAAAAATGGATTAAATTCATATGGGCTTGAAACACTTTTTTTTTCAATGAATGAACATGATTTATGAGTTAATATAATCACCCGGATATCGGGTAATATATTATCATACTAGACGGACCCGTGGACACATGTATTCTATATATAGTTTTACCTTTTCATACTTTATTTCACATTCCAACCCTTTTCTTGGAGCTGATGAGCTGCTAACTAGTCCTAATTATATCACCGACTCGTGACAAAATCTTCCGTAGTTGATTTTCTTTTACCTAGGCAAGGCAGTCCAACTGTCACGAAAGCATATTTATGGAGATATATAGGAATGATTGTGAATTCCCCTTTAGGGTTTAACCATCGGTTCCAAGAAGTTTAGGAAATGAGTTATTGTTGATCTTTGGATCCACGCCGTGATGATGATCAATGAGTTTGGCATCCCGGTTAGGGAATTTGAAAGCGATATGTCATGAAAACCGAGGTGAAACCCTCTTACACCATAATAGGCTACGAAACAGGTGATGTAATTTAAAGAGTCGATTGTAATTCCGTACTTGTTATTAGCCCGTTACGAGATGGGAAAGGGCCACTTGCCACTTATTGCAACTTGAAGGCGATTGATTAACGTACGAAAGAGGGATGTGTCGTTAGGCAGTCGACTCGACTGTATGCAGTGGATGGCAATAAGGCCAGAAATCAAAATATTGAAAAGAAATGGGGGTTAAAAATGGAAAACGGAATAGCATTGGGAGAGGGAAAGATTCTTGTACAGAAAAGAGGTGGGTGTCGTCCAAAGCGAATGATTACGCTCCTTTTCACCTTTATAAAAGATACAAGTAAGTATTCAGAGAGAGAGAGAGAGAGACAGAGACAGAGACAGAGACAGACAGATATTAGTTGGTGACTGGTGAGCAGTCAGCATTAAGACCAAGCCATTCGATATTGTTGCCGACAAGAATTCTTGTCCCGCCACTGATCCAGTAATTACACCCCCGCTTTTTCTTTTGGTTAAGCTGTTGAGAGATTCATGAGTCAAGAAGATTGGAGGAGGAAGGAGGAACACATATGAGCAAAATAATATTCATCACCAGCAGACGATAATGTTCTGCATCTAACCTGGGATTTCCGAGATTGTACTATAATTTTCATAAACAAACTCAGACTTTCTGCTCATTTGGAGCCCCTCTCAGTGTTTGTTTTCTTGAGTTGAGTGGGTGAATCTTGAGGATTCATCAGTAGGTAGAGAAAGCAAATGAGAGAGAGCTTTGGAACCAACCCTCTCTCGACAACTGCTTTCGGGCATTACTCATTTCATGATGCCTTCCTTAAGGGTCCGATGCGAATGATCCTTTGCTCGACTTCCATCATCGAGAGTCTGCAAAATTGGGATGGTTGTGGTGGATGAATCAGCGATAGCGGGCACTTCCGGAGGGAGTTGAGAAAAAGAGGCGTTGACCGCCCTTTGTCTAGAGCTCCCCTCATCATGTCTTGACCATTTTAATCAGCAGGATGCGCAACCACTGATTTACCTAACATCATTCAATTCCTCGGTTGCATTGCTTTTTTCAACCACCGTTTTTCATCTTCTTCTGGTATCTTGCATCTTCGACCAAAAAATGTCATTTCAATCTAGGGTTACAAGACATGGCAATTGGGTCTCTTGTGATGGAGTTCTTAATGGGAGCACGAGGGGTCCCCCCCCCAACCCAAGCTAAAAGAAAAGGTTCGGTACCATCTGCAATTATTTGTTTTATCATCAATGCATATTTGGTTACCGTCGCCAAAGGATCGCTTCCGCACATTATTCTTCAGGGAACCCGAAATCTAGGAAAAACTTTTGCATTTCGGGGCTACACAATAGCTGCAAATCAATCACCAAATAAATTTTGTTATTGATTGAATATCATATGAACAACAAGGGTGAAGCAGCACAACAAAAATCAACGACTTGTGATGCATACACTATTTGCTCAATAATGCAACATTTCGATTCCTAAGAACTAACAATAGTCCTGTTCTGAGGGAGCTACCAGCTAATGAATCAACGGCCAAAGAATCAGATCCAATTCCAATAAACTCGAGGGCTTGCTCTCGGAGCATCTTCCTGGTGGTTTCATCCTGATAACTGTTCCTTTTGCTCGGTGGGTCCCCCAAGAGCCTCGACCAATTGCTCTACATGAACTCGATAGGCTTTAGCATGGTTTTAAAGAGAAGCTACCCCTTAAAGAACGAATGATTTGACAGAAAAAAGTCTCAAAACAATCTCTCTCCCTCTATCTTTCCATGGCAACACCAAAGCTGGGAAAGAGACCTCCACTCTCCTCATGGTGGGGTTCCACTCAACGGATGAGATGAAGAAACAGTTTTCCAAGACTTTCTTCCTTCCTCCTCCAGCGCAGAAAGTTCGGTCTCGTCTCATCAGTCCTGGCTTTCTCGACCAGCTCAACAAATCAGAAGTCACCAACTCAGCCCGACCCAACAGCTACAGAGTTTTCCAAGTCCATGGATTCTCTCTTTGGCGAGTTGTTTTCTATAATCATGTCTGCATAACCACCAGAGGGCTTTCTCTGATCGGCTTAAGGAGGCACATCCGGTGCAACAACATCCCTGTCAAATTCTTTTTGCCATAAAAGAAATATTACTTTAGCATCGTTTAGCTGAATATCGAGTTCAGGAAATGTCATTTCTATAAACTTGACCATTTTCAACCACCAACAGGAAGAGACTATCATATTCCTTCTGATTTGATACATCAACTGCATTGAATAGAATGGAGAAATTCATCATTTCGAAGAACAAAATTTTGAATTCAACTAGAAAATGAGTGATTCTTTTTTGTTGTGTGCATTTACACCTAGGTAGACAACCATCATACAATTTCTAAGGATTACAATGACATGCTACCATCAGAAAAGACCCAATATGCACGTAATCCAATGATCACAATGTGATCATGTACGGTGCCAACTGGACCAGATTTGCCGAAATAAATTCAGCGGCCAGTATATATACCCCTAATAACTAAACCAGAAATTATGATGTATCGTTAAGTAATCACATTATTATAAGCAAATGTATGAGCAGAGAGATAATCCGAGCTTGAAAGATCGTAATCATGAAATATTCTGCACATGTACAAGTTTCTATGGATAGGATGTCAGGAAAGAGAATCTACTCCAGATAAAACCTATAAATGTCTATACAAATAGAAGACTTTAAATATGCAAGCTTAAGCTTCCTAATTCATTCCAATTAATGAACTGGACCAACTTAAAATGATGAAACCGATATGATCAATAAAACTGAACTCTATGTGGCGTCGCTTTCTCCTAACATCCAAGAATTGTCTGACTAATCAATTAAAGAACGAAAATAGGTAAGGAAATGAACCGGAAAGAAAAGCAACAAGTCCTGCAAATCAGCCATATGTTATAAGAGGTATAGAAAAGAACATTATACTAAGGGTGCATCAACGAGAACCTCATTAAGCACATGTTCCTCACCATTTGCAGGAGAGAGCAACTCTGCATCCTTCTCATCTTCACTTGAAAGATTCCCCCTATCAAACTTAGCCTGAGCAGCGAGGAATATGAGCTTCTGGACCCTGTCCAAGCTCATTCTCGAGGATCTGTATGCTGAAGCCGACAACCACCGCAAGAATGACCAGTTGCACTTGAACCCCCGAGAAGTAGCATGGAGAAATATTAGTCTGACTGCAACTCTGCCGAGCAATTTGAATTCTGTGAGACATGTTTCCCAGACGAGCCTCCTGCTCTGCGGGTTGGCGAGCCTCATCTTCCCCGTGATAGGGTCTCGCTCCTTCATCTGCACTGCTTGGGCATACACAGGATCAAGACCCTCGGTCCTCCATTTCATGAGCTCCATCAGGGCAATATGGGCTTCTTCCGTGGGGACTAGCCTCGTTATTAACTTATCAACATCCTTCTCTTGCTCAGGGGTCAAGCATTTGAATGGTGGGAGATATTTACCGCTCGTGTCCCGAATCAAATACAGTGGATCGAGTATGAATGCAGCAGCCCAAGCGGGATGGTAGTTCTTCCTAAACTGCCGCTCGACCACCTTCTCAACAAAGCCCTCGGGGATATGAAATTTTGAGCAACAGTCCTTGATCTTTAGCCTCAGCTCATCCCAAAGCGGAAGGCATTGACCAACCAGCGGCCTCTCAGACTCGATCTCTAGGGCCATGTCCTTCACCAGCTTGACCAACGTGTGTGCTGCCTCAAGTTCATTCCAGAACTCCGTATCACTAACCATCTCTGCAACCTCAGAAGCCAGTGATTCGTCCACACTCACCATCTTGTACGACTCATCAAGCAGAACTAACCGCAAGGCCCGTGAGGATTTGAAGACATCCTCAAACATTATAAACACTGGCCCGAAGTTTGACTGATCAAGAATGTGTGCGGGCACTCTTATCAGCCCATAATTCCCGTACTCTTGTAGCTGGTATTTATGGAAGCTCTTCCGAACTTGGGAATTGTTGTTCACGAAGCTGGCGAGCTTAAGGCAGTTCTGGGTCACAGTCCTGAACAGAGGAACCTCCTTCCCGAAATCTTTGAGTAGGCTATTAAAACCCTGAAACTGACAAGAAAGATTAACCATCCAGTGATTCTGATTCTCTAAGGTCCTCAAGGCTTTAGACCTGAATTTATCAGAAACTATACCTACACATTTCTGAAAATTGTTCCCTGTAATGCCTGTGATTGTCTCCCAGAGGACCTCCTCTGCATAATTTGAAGGGACCGAACCGCTGACAAATACAGCCCTTCTATAGAGACTACTCCCATTGGGGAGATTAACTGTCAAGTTAACTAAATGACTGTCTTCCCCATAATTACCTTTGTATTTCCACCCATCAGAAGAAATTTGAAAGAACATGGCATCCCTAATCCTCGCCTCAGAGTCGGCGCTTGCCTCTTGGAATTTCACGTCCAATAGAGCGCCTGAAAATTCTCTTCTGGAGATGACTGGCAACCCGAGCTGGTTGAGGAAAGCTTTGAACTTGGGGTGTTCCAAGCTTGAAAACGACACCGAACCGCAAGATTCGTATACCCAATCAGCTAAAGAATCGAGAGCACAGTCGATTTGGGCCTTACTGAGGATCGGACCAGGAGAGGTCTTGGGGATCTTGAGCTTCTTCACGCTGTCCTCTAACATAGCAAGAGCACCCAAGTCGTCCTTCCCGCCCGATAAAACCAAGTGCGGCTGTGGACTACCGACTGCTGTTGTTGTGGCAGCTGACGCAGTGCAGTCTAAACGGGAGGGATCAACGATTGTCAGGGGATGGGCCTGGTACGACGTCCCTGATGGCGCCCCTGCCGATAAGGAGCCGCTACTCCGTTTGCGGTGGTTGTGCCGCTGTGTCGCGGTAGTGGCTGGCGGCGGAGGGGGGAGGGAGCTCGCGGTGGGGGAGAGGGAGGGAATGGGTTTGGGGAGGGAGTGGTAATTGGGGCAAGTCCCGCGCTTGAGGTGCTCGGAGGCTGTCCGAGAAGGGTTGGAGGCGGAGAAGAGGGCGTCGCACAGGGAGCACCGGAGCTTAACTGCTTTCGCGAGACCGGTGTCAGTGTTGTGTACTAGGACAGGTTCTAAGTAAGCCCAGTACCAAGCGCCCTTCCCCTTGACGGCCTTCGTACGGACCATCAAAAGCCGCTCATATCGCTTGCTCGCGGCCTTAGCGGTCAGCTCTTCTGCAGAGACAGGTGGGTCCTGCGAAGACGTCTGCGATGAAGTGTTGGTGGCCGCCATTACAAGGACAGCGGAGGCAGAAAGTGGAGCTCAGTAATCTGCGAAAGAAATGTCAAATTATTTCGGAAGCTCTACTTTCACTTGGAGGTGCATTCAGCCGTGCTCGACGGCGGAGGTCCATGGACCAAGCCCGGCGAGCTGGGGTTCGTCTCTAATGAGAGATTGTGGTGTTAGTTCGACTGACGGGTCAGCTGTGCCGGTTGAGGAGGCCTTCAGTGAGAGAAAATGAGAGAGAGAGAGAGAGAGAGTGAGTGAGTGAGAGAGAGGAGAAGAAGAGGAGAGAGAGAATGAAGAGAAAGGCAGGAGAGAGAAAGGGATTGAAAATGATGAAGTAATTACTTGCTAAGCTACGTCGTCTTCCCAACTAATTCTAATCACAGAACTCATTAGCCACTAATCACATAAGTGCTGAGCTTCTGCGACTCCAATGGCGGAAAATGCAATCGCAGACAATGGATGGTCTGTCTGTTGACATCGATAGAATTATTGAATTACAAATGCAGCCGTATCAGCGGTCGAGGCGAGGGACTGAAGCACACGCGCCGGCGATGTGCGAGTGGGGGAGAGGTTAGTAGTGAGGCGACTATCGACTTTACGCGGACCAAATGCACACAGACGTGGGCTTTCACCTTCTTGCCATTGGAGAGTGACGCCCACGCGCTCTTCCAGGAAAGGAGAGGGCGATACTGCGGAGCTGTTTTTCTTTTTCCTTTTAATTTTATTATAATAATTACTATTTTTGTTATTTTTTTATTCTAGTGTTGGGGCACTCCTTTCATGTTTCTCCGCTTTTCCTCGTATTTTATTGCACTTTATTATTTCACTCTTTTCTTTTTCTTTGTGATTTGGG